>QXEO01000907.1:0-34963 GCA_007115705.1 Dactylis glomerata | reverse complement strand
TGAGCACTTCGTGTGTTCTTGCCATTGCATTTGGTGCATCGGTTTGAGTTCTCCTCGGAGATTCGGTAGTGAAAGTTCGTTGAGCTTTTTACTCTTGGGTTCTAGGAGCCCTAGACGGCTTAGTGGCTTAGTGGTTACTTGGGGACCTCCAATTAAGTTGTGGAGATCTTCCCAAGCTTTGTGGTGCCTCCGTGGCAATTACTTGGGGACCTCCAATTAAGTTGTGGAGATCTTCTCAAGCTTTGTGGTGCCTCAGTGGCGATTCTTGGGAGCCTCCAATTGAGTTGTGGAGATTGCCCCAAGCTTGTAACGGGCTCGGTGACCGCCCTCAAGTGTCCCATAGTGGTCGGGTCTTCCATCTTGGTGGGAGGGCTCGAGGAGATTACGGTGAGCCTCCGTGGCGTTTGGGGAGCCTTGTGCCTCCACACCGCTCCAACGGAGATTAGCACTCGCAAGGGTGTGAACTTCGGGATACATCTTTGTCTCCGCGTCCCTCGGTTATTTCTATACCCGAGCTCCTTTACTTATGCAATTTACTTTGTGATAGCCTTCGTGCTTGAAGTTATATATATCTTGCTATCTCATAGTTGCTTATCTTGTCTAGCATAAGTTGTTGGTGCACATAGGTGAACCTAGTTTGTTTAGGTTTTGTATGCTTGGCAAATTAAACGTTAGTTTTATTCCGCATTTGTCAAGCCACTCGTAAAAGTTTTAAATCGCCTATTCACCCCCCCCCTCTAGGCGACATCCTTGTACTTTCAATATTATGGTATTGCTGGATTCTAGATGTTCTAAGGATTCCAACGAGATATTATTTGCTAATTTTGGACTTATGAAACGAAAGATATGAATTTTTCAAGATTGGATTGAATTTTGATTGAAAAATCTAATTCAAAATTGTTTTTGATCAGAGGCGGCCATGTGGCAATTTCTGATTGCACAGTACCCTTTCGGGCGGATCACGTTTTACAGCCGTTGGATCTTATGTGGTATGGATGGACCAGATCTGGGAATACCCCTTCGGGTTAGTGATCTATTTTGGACCCTTGGATCTAGATCAAACGAACGAGAATAGATCTGGGAGAGGCTCACCGTGGGGGCTAGGGTTCTGGCTTGCCGGCGGTGAGGTAGCGGCCAGGTGGTTGACTCCGGCGGGGTTCTGGTGGTTCCCTGGGACGGCGAAGATGCGGACGGGGTGAAGAAGATCTCGACGAGGTCGATTTCGTGATCTACGGGCTCGTGCACTTCCTGGAGCGGCGAGTGGTGACGGCTGAAGATAGAGGGCGGCTCGGTGTTGCTTCTGGGCGTCGCAAACCTGCGGGACAGAGAGAACCGAGGGTGTCAGCCGACGCGCCAGGGTGAGGGGAGAAGATTGAGGCCGGTTAGGGGATGCGGGGTAGCCTGATCTCACCGGATTTCGGAGTTTTTGCCCGCAGCAATGGCGAACTCCGGCGAGGAATCTGGGCAGCCTGGCGGCGCTGTTGGCTCGGGAACAGGAGGGGAAATGGTGAGGGGGAGTAGGGCTTCTTATAGCCGCGGGGATGCGTCGATTATGGCAGGGAGTAAAAGGAATTGAAGGGGGAGAGATTTTCGGGCTCGTCGGTTTCCAATGAGGAGTAACCGTTGGAGAAGATGATACTGACGGGTGGGTCCCGGCCGTCAGCGTAAAAATAAAATAAAGAAAGGTAAAAGGAAAGGGAGGGGAGGAGAGGGCTGCGGGTGGGCTGGTTCGGTGGCTGCTGGGCTGGTCCGGTTCCCGGGTCGGCCCAGTGGCTGCCTTTCTCCTTTTTTTTTTGTTCTAATATTTTTTGTTTTTCTTATTTCTTTCATACCTTTTGCAATTTGGCTCCAAACTGATTCAAACAACTTTGTAAAATTTTCTAAAATTCACAGCAAGGTTTTAAACCAACACTAAACATGTTTTCAGAACCAAAACAAGATATTTATTAAAAGATCTTAATTGAGTCTAATGGCTTTGCTTGCATAAAATAATAGAAATAGAGTTTGAACTTGATTCTTTCTAAAATAGTAAAATAATAGTTTATAAAATAATGATTGAGAAACACACTCAACCATAGGTTTGCAAAACAATCTTTATAAATACTTTTGTAGTTCATCTCTCTGCAAGCAGGCTTGCATAAAGTTGAATAAAAGCAAGAGAAAATAATATTTTGATTTTAGGTTTTTCTCAAAGAGGTTCTTTAAGAGAAAATAGAAAGTTTAAAATACTTTTCTAATAAATCTTTCAAATAGACTCAAAAAGTTTTAAATCCCTGTGAATTTCCAAACATCTCAAGCAAAACAAAAGCAAAAAATTTCCCCAAAAATTTGATAAAATCTTGGGATGTTACAGACTACCACCCTTAAAAGAAATCTCGTCCTCGAGATTGGAGAGGCTAGAAAGAAAGTAGGTATTAGGTTATCTGGGTTTAGGTATCTGGGTGGCTACCACCCTTAAAAGAAAATTTCTCTTGGTGGTATCTTGATGCTTCCTTAGGCACTTGCATTTTGTTCCCAGCTTGCATTCGCTGTTGAGCCATTTTCTCTAAATCGTCCTTCTCAGAAATTTTGATGATCGCTACTATGTTCAAAAGTGGGCACACCAAGGGTTCCATCCAATTCTGGTGATAAGCAGATATCATCCATCGCGTTGTCTTCAACAAGGTGGTCCACATCTTCATTTACAATAGGTGGGTGTCTACTCACAATTTCAGGCACCAACCTTCCTTATGGGGCTGCTTGAGGTGACCTTACTCTATTGTAGAGCTTTCTATCCAACAGGGTAGTTGTTGAACTACTTTGGACACTGAGGAGTCACTCTTTGGTTCAATCAGAGGACCAAGCTGAGTTGTCTCCTCTTTGGGTCATTCAGAAGACCAAGCTGAGAGGGTATCCTCTCATCATCTCAACTTTCTTATCATCATCCTTAGAGGTTCTTCATCTTATGGTTGCTTCCTTATACCATTCTACTCTTCAATTTTCCACGATAGCACTCTGTTCTGGTAACCTTCCTGGTTGTTGTACATCTTCCAAGAATGTGTATCTAGCCTTTTCTTGGTCGGTCCTCACCATGGCCAAGACAGCATACAGGCTATCACCATACTCCTTGTTGCTTTTTAGCTGATTTTTATTACAGAATCTCAAAAGATGATTCAGTGCCAAGTACTGCATGCTTGCCCCACGAACATGATGAGACCACACATCCCAATGAATTAGGATGGCATCTCTCTGCAGTCTTCTCAGGCATTTCATAGGGGTAAACAAGGTGGACTCTATAAGAGGTACTTGCACCTTTAAGGGACGGAAGGTCGCCTTATAACCAGCATTGTTGAACCCATTCAAGTTACCGGAGCAAGTCGTGCTACTTGCCACAGGTACCAGATGGTCCTTAAGAATTCCTTTAGCAACCGTCTTCATAGTTGTTGAAAGGCGCTGAACAACTTGGTCATATCTCGAAGATGAACTCCTTCTCAGGGAATAGGGATCTAACGAAGCTCTCATGGGCAGGAAAGTAGTCTCGGGGATTTGGAGAGTTGCTTCATAACATCGCAGGTCGGGATGGGGTAGACTTC
This sequence comes from Dactylis glomerata, assembly GCA_007115705.1. Lineage (NCBI taxonomy): Eukaryota > Viridiplantae > Streptophyta > Magnoliopsida > Poales > Poaceae > Dactylis > Dactylis glomerata. Next base: position 31,391 of record QXEO01000907.1, on the reverse strand, counting down.
GGCGGCGTAAAGCCTTGAAATCCAGAGGAAATCTCATAGATAGTAGTGGTTGTCTCTGTTGTGACTCTCTGGAGAGGAGTGACTTCTCTTTTATAGGCTCAGGGAGGTAGTCGAACAGACCACGTAGGGAGTCGAAACGAAGGGTCGGGAAAGTGAATCGAACAGGCAGCTGCCAAAATTGAATAGTCTTCGTCTTCAACGCCCACTGAGCAAAACGTTTCTGATTCGTGTAGCCGTTCAAAAACCAAATTCTCACCGTATTCCTATGTTTTGGCCACACTGGCTCACTATAAGGGGTGTAATGATTTATCCTCCTAAGGTTAAGGTTTAACGATGTTGTCTCTCATGTAGGTATGTCTCTCTAGATTCACCATTCCTCATAACAAGAGCGAACAATATGAGTAGTCGTCATGGGCGTGAATCCATGTCGCACTCAATCATTACCTTGTATTTGGTTTGGTGCATCTCGCATTCTAACTCTTGGTCAACCTCACTAGCTTTTAAACAAAATTTTTTTTTTTTTTTGAAATTGGAATCAAGTTCCCAAATTCTATTTTGAAATTTGAAAACAAAATCTATCGTTCCTAGCTAGAGGTTTTCGACAAAGCTCATGGCAATAATCCTTAAGTTGTAGATCCTTTGGTTTGCCATTTTAAGAGGAATTAAAATCGTTTCCATTGCTCTGTTTGCTCTTTCCATTGCTCTGTTTGCTCTTTCCACCTTTCTTGCACGAGGTGGTTGAATAGTATTACTTCCACATTAGCTACACCTTGGGGTGTCTTCTTATTGTTTGCGAGGTGTCCTTCAGCCATTCTAGCTTACTGGAGTCTTGGGTATCACCCTTTGTGCAACCTCTTGCGTAATGTTCCAGTCTCTTGTACTTGAAATGCTACCGCTTGTTGTAGTATTCTGTATCCTTATCTCCAACTGAGGGTCATTGTAGTTGTTCTGTCATTGAGAAAACTTTGGTTTGGGTTTTAGGACAAGTTTAGGTCTTAGCATAGATGAGCATTAGATAGAAGAGGTCTAAAGAAGAAAAATTCCTACCCAAACATAACAGATCAAAACAATTTATCCTACAAGCAATATCTAACAAACATTCATCATAACAAGCAAACTAGTTTTCAAACAAATGGGAAGGTACGATCATCCACAAGTCGGTATGACCATAACGTTTATTACACGTCGTTGCTTATTAAAATTTCCTAAATGGAAGTCCAACTAAGGTTTCTTGGTACTCTTCTAAGCAGATCTATTGTTCTGGTCCAGCTGCTTCAGTAGATGGGCAATCTGTTCATCCTTGGTTTTGATGAGGTCTCCTTGATCACCAAGTTCAGATACCATCTTTTCCATGTCACCTTGAAGTTGGTTTATGGTTTCCTTCAATGTAGTAGTGTCTTCCTTTTCTTCTCTGAGGTCCTGCTGAGTATTATGAAGTTTCCACTTGAGTCTTTCTCCAAGTTCTTTTATTGCTGACCAAGCAGCACATCTTGCTGAGTCAAGGAATGATGGATACATCTCGGAGTTGGCGAACATCCAAAGTCCCATCTTCTTGGGGTCATCTAAATTAGAAGGAAGAGTAGTGTAAAACAATGAATGGGGTAAGTTCTTACAAGAAAATTTCAAACTAAGAAGTAGGTAGATTTCATTTAGAAAACTAAATTGATTTTCTTTTTGAAGAGAGAGGAAAGAATCCTAAGGCTTCCTAGTCTATTCCAAACCTAGGGTCTCAATCCTACAGGCAACACTATGCTCTGATACCATTTGTAACGACCCGCCTTTTACTAAAGGCAGAACTCCTGTGTATCTGTGCCATTCCCTGGATCAGTAGATAGCACCACAGTACAAAATAAGTAATCATTGCAATAGCATCAATATTACATCGTAATTCTAGTTACATAGGTCTTCAACCTTACGAGTACACAGCATAAAGCATAGTTGCAGTGAGTCTCCATTCTTCATCACGTGCCACAGGCAGACATGTTGGAATGTAAGCTCGAGATCCTACTCCTGGTTCCTTACTCGAAATAAAACCTGCACGTTTGAATATGCAGCCCCAGAGGGGTCAGTACAATGATGTACTGGCAAATGACACATATTTGGTGGCATTTTTGTGGAAATACTATACTACATGATATCTGGCTGGTGGATCTCAAAGGCTGATGTGCATAAAGCCAATTTTATCCTATAATCCTTCTTAATACTTTCTTTCCAAAATTTTATTTTCAAGGGTCAAGACAACCCCCGTACACTACATACTGGCCGGTATGTAGTTCTGGGCGTAACTCAACAAAGTTTGGAACCTCAGGCACCACCACCCCTCGGAGTGTATGGTCCTTAGTTCCTGCCTAGGGTTTCTAGACAGATTTTAGTCATTCAGAATCGGTGATGAGATTATTCCGTACATTCCATGTCTAGAGACTCAATTGTCCATAACCGAGGACACGGCTAATCGATTAGTTTTGACACCTTGCAAGGGTTGTGCACTTTCACCTTACGATTCATTTTATGCCCATACATAAAATGAAACGAGACCTTTTAGAAGGAGAGGACAACTAACTTGGCAAGCACCGCTCCCAACCTATAATTTGACTACCACCACTTCTTGCCGACAAGTTGCACTCCCACATTCTAATCAGTCAAGACAGAGCCCATAATGTCATAAGGCTGCACTGGAAGTACACTAAGCACGGAAGACATAGCCATCTCTTTGTTCCTGGGTGGCCAACCACAAGTGTACGCCCAGGCAGCAACTACACAAAGTGTAGCCCCAGGTCGCCACTCAACATCACCTCCATAATCAAACCAATCCACCCAGGTGTTTCATTTTAGTTGAAGTTCTTAATTTGTTCACAAAACATTTTCCAAGTGGTCTTAGCATGGCATCAATATTTTTCAAAGTATTTAGCATCCTAACAGGTGGGGTTTGAGGAATTGCTACACACTACTAGGATCTAAGCATTTGATAAAACAGTTGAGTAAAACACCTATCATGCATACTACAAGAGGTGAATATACTAATGCATAAGTAAAATGGGCGAGGGACATGTGTGTCACTTGCCTTTTTGAAGAATACGATCTTTCCACTTTTCTCAACTAAGCACGTCGTTCTTCGCAAAAACTATAGCACAAGAAATAGCATACCATAAACAATCCATACAAACACAATCAAACAAATCAAACAATTGAAAAGTGTTTGTTTAACAATTTAGTTTTATTGAGATGTTACGACAAGAAAGATATGGCAAAGGATCATGATTTGTGAGATATGAATCGGAGAGCTTAGTTGGGGAAGATCAATATGATTTGAAAGAGAAATGGACTAGGCAAAATATAATTGATGAAGTTTTTATGCTTTATCAAAGCATATAAGAGTTTTAGGAATAGTTCATGTGTAATAAATTACACAAGAGTCAATTTGTGCAACTACAATACTATTGAGTAAAGGTGACAACAATTACTCTTAAATAGTATCTATTTGCACTTAGGAATTAGGCTAGGTTTTGAGAATGCTTGAATTACTCAATTAGCACATTTGCAAGTTGAATATTTCAATACATGTGAACAAAACTAAGTAGGCATTGGATTGGATATGAATGATTGATATTTGAGGACATGGCTCAAATGGTTCATTGATCAACATGGTGTATAACACATACTATGGTGCGGGTTATAACAACTCCATATTAATAGAACCTAAGTTTGAGTTGAAATTCATATTCTACTCAAGTAGCACAATTGCAATTTGAGTACATATATGAATTAGACAAAATATAATGAGTGAGATCTTTATGCTTTATCAAAGCATATTGAATCTTGGAATATCTCATGTGGGTAAATCACACAAGAGACAAGATAGTGCAATAGCAATACTATTGAATAAGTGTGACAACAATTATTCTTAAATAGTATATGTTACACTTAAGCTTAGGCTAGGATTCTTATAACATTGAAGTACTCAATTAACTCAAATGCAAATTGAATAGTTCAATGGAAGGCTAAGATTGAGTAGATGTAAATAAATGGCTATGGGTAAAGGATATGGTTTAGGAATGACTTATGTGAATAGATTCACAAAAGTATTGAATAATGCAACATAACACTACTGAATAAAGTGTGATAACACTTACTCAAAATAGTACATGTTACACATAGGCTTGGGGTCGAATAAGATTGGATGTTATTTAGTATGATGGTGATGGATAGGTATGATTATGAGCTATGGTAGTAGAATTGAATCAACACCACAATAGCAAAATAGAATTCTATGATTAAGAGGTATCACACTTTACTCAAATGACACAATTGAAATTTGAATATGCATGAACTAGATATGATGTACCTAGATGAATATGACATTGGATCAAAGTGATCTCAAGATGATATTTGATAGCTAGGTATGATCATAGGGTTTTCTAAAGTAGAAGGAATCATTGATTGAAATAGAAATATCTATATAGGAATACTCAAATTCTCATATTAGAATTTGAATAATTGTGACATGGTTCAAAAAAATATGGGAGTGATGCTACTGGGTAGCTTGCAGTAAAACAAAGTCACTGCAATTGGTTTCACTCCAAAATAAGTTATAGAATTTGAATTATCACCAAAATAGTGATTTGGACAAATTTGAATGCACAAAGTGTGTGCACGTATCAAATTTGGATTTTCTTGATCCTATGATGTTCTACAAGTTGAGAGGATTCCAGAGACTACAAATTTGTAATTTTTGGATGGACAGAACTAAAGATATGAATTTATCAAGCTAACAGAAGGTTTGATTCCAATTTGAAAATAGTTTCAAATTGTACCCATAAAATATAAGATATTATGGTACTGCTGGATTCTAGATGTTCTAAGGATTCCAACGAGATATTATTTGCTAATTTTGGACTTATGAAACGAAAGATATGAATTTTTCAAGATTGGATTGAATTCTGATTGAAAAATCTAATTCGAAATCGTTTTAGATCAGAGGCGGCCACGTGGCAATTTCTGATTGCACAGTACCCTTTCGGGCGGATCACGTTTTACAGCCGTTGGATCTTATGTGGTATGGATGGACCAGATCTGGGAATACCCCTTCGGGTTAGTGATCTATTTTGGACCCTTGGATCTAGATCAAACGAACGAGAATAGATCTGGGAGAGGCTCACCGTGGGGGCTAGGGTTCCGGCTTGCCGGCGGTGAGGTAGCGGCCAGGTGGTTGACTCCGGCGGGGTTCTGGTGGTTCCCTGGGACGGCGAAGATGCGGACGGGGTGAAGAAGATCTCGACGAGGTCGATTTCGTGATCTACGGGCTCGTGCACTTCCTGGAGCGGCGAGTGGTGACGGCTGAAGATAGAGGGCGGCTCGGTGTTGCTTCTGGGCGTCGCAAACCTGCGGGACAGAGAGAACCGAGGGTGTCAGCCGACGCGCCAGGGTGAGGGGAGAAGATTGAGGCCGGTTAGGGGATGCGGGGTAGCCTGATCTCACCGGATTTCGGAGTTTTTGCCCGCAGCAATGGCGAACTCCGGCGAGGAATCTGGGCAGCCTGGCGGCGCTGTTGGCTCGGGAACAGGAGGGGAAATGGTGAGGGGGAGTAGGGCTTCTTATAGCCGCGGGGATGCGTCGATTATGGCAGGGAGTAAAAGGAATTGAAGGGGGAGAGATTTTCGGGCTCGTCGGTTTCCAGTGAGGAGTAACCGTTGGAGAAGATGATACTGACGGGTGGGTCCCGGCCGTCAGCGTAAAAATAAAATAAAGAAAGGTAAAAGGAAAGGGAGGGGAGGAGAGGGCTGCGGGTGGGCTGGTTCGGTGGCTGCTGGGCTGGTCCGGTTCCCGGGTCGGCCTAGTGGCTGCCTTTCTCCTTTTTTTTTGTTCTAATATTTTCTGTTTTTCTTATTTCTTTCATACCTTTTGCAATTTGGCTCCAAACGGATTCAAACAACTTTGTAAAATTTTCTAAAATTCACAGCAAGGTTTTAAACCAACACTAAACATGTTTTCAGAACCAAAACAAGATATTTATTAAAAGATCTTAATTGAGTCTAATGGCTTTGCTTGCATAAAATAATAGAAATAGAGTTTGAACTTGATTCTTTCTAAAATAGTAAAATAATAGTTTATAAAATAATGATTGAGAAACACACTCAACCAATGGTTTGCAAAACAATCTTTATAAATACTTTTGTAGTTCATCTCTCTGCAAGCAGGCTTGCATAAAGTTGAATAAAAGCAAGAGAAAATAATATTTTGATTTTAGGTTTTTCTCAAAGAGGTTCTTTAAGAGAAAATAGAAAGTTTAAAATACTTTTCTAATAAATCTTTCAAATAGACTCAAAAAGTTTTAAATCCCTGTGAATTTCCAAACATCTCAAGCAAAACAAAAGCAAAAAATTTCCCCCAAAATTTGATAAAATCTTGGGATGTTACACCGCCCTCCAGAGAAATCTAGGGGGGTAGACCGCGCGGGGGCTGCTGGCTAGGGTTTCGCCCCAGAATGGGCTTCGAGGGCCCGCATGCAACCTAGAGCATGCATGTGGACCTAACATGTCTGTGCATGTGTGTTGGTGGGTTGATGGGATCCAATAGCTATAGCCCCCCTGCCGCTCTCACCTGCCTCCCACGTACATATCGCTCCCGGCTCAAGACTTCGAGGTGTAAACTCCCACGTCGGTTCCACCGAGGGGAAACTTGTCCTAGGAATGGCCAAACCTATCCTTACCATGTTCATATGTCCTAACCAAAGGTAAAGGAACACACTACCTCACCTTAGTTCCGCCCTCCGGAGAAATCTAGGGGGGTAGACCGCGCGGGGGCTGCTGGCTAGGGTTTCGCCCCAGAACGGGCTTCGGGGGCCCGCATGCAACCCAGAGCATGCATGTGGACCTAACATGTCTGTGCATGTGTGTTGGTGGGTTGATGGGATCCAATAGCTATAGCTCCCCGGCCGCTCTCACCTGCCTCCCACGTACATATCGCTCCTGGCTCAAGGCTTAGAGGTGTAAAGTCCCACGTCGGTTCCACCGAGGGGAACCTTGTCCTAGGAATGGCCAAACCTATGCTTACCATGTTCATATGTCCTAACCAAAGCTAAAGGAACACACTACCCCACCTTAGTGCCGCCCTCTGAAGAAATCTAGGGGGGTAGACCGCGTGGGGGCTGCTGGCTAGGGTTTCGCCCCAGAACGGGCTTCGGGGGCCCGCATGCAATGCAGAGCATGCATGTGGACCTAACATGTGTGTGCATGTGCGTTGGTGGGTTGATGGGATCCAATAGCTATAGCTTCCCAGCCGCTCTCACCTGCCTCCCACGTACATATCGCTCCCGGCTCAAGACTTAGAGGTGTAAACTCCCACGTCGGTTCCACCGAGGGGAACCTTGTCCTAAGAATGGCCAAACCTATGCTTGCCATGTTCATATGTCCTAACCAAAGCTAAAGGAACACACTACCCCACCTTAGTGCCGCCCTCCGGAGAAATCTAGGGGGTAGACCGCGCGGGGGCTGCTAGCTAGGGTTTTGCCCCAAAACGGGCTTCGGGGGCCCGCATGCAACCCATAGCATGCATGTGGACCTAACATGTCTATGCATGTGTGTTGGTGGGTTGATGGGATCCAATAGCTATAGCCCCCCGACCGCTCTCACCTGCCTCCCACGTACATATCGCTCCCAGCTCAAGACTTAGAGGTGTAAACTCCCACGTCGGTTCCACCGAGGGGAACCTTATCCTAGGAATGGCCAAACCTATGCTTACCATGTTCATATGTCCTAACCAAAGCTAAAGGAACACACTATCCCATCTTAGTGCCGCCCTCTGGAGAAATCTAGGGGGTAGACCGCGCGGGGGCTGCTGGCTAGGGTTTCGCCCCAGAACGGGCTTCTGGGTCCTGCATGCAACCCAGAGCATGCATGTGGACCTAACATGTCTGTGCATGTGTGTTGGTGGTTTGATGGGATCCAATAGCTATAGCCCTCGGCCGCTCTCACCTGCCTCCCACGTACATATCGCTCCCGGCTCAAGACTTAGAGGTGTAAACTCTCACATCGTTTCCAGCGAGGGGAACCTTGTCCTAGGAATGGCCAAACCTATGCTTACCATGTTCATATGTCCTAACCAAAGCTAAAGGAACACACTACCCCACATTAGTTCTGCCCTCTGGAGAAATCTAGGGGGTAGACCTCGCGGGGGCTGCTGGCTAGGGTTTCGCCCCAGAACGGGCTTCGGGGGCCCGCATGCAACCCAGAGCATGAATGTGGACCTAACATGTGTGTGCATGTGTGTTGGTGGGTTGATGGGATCCAATAGCTATAGCTCCCCGGCCGCTCTCACCTGCCTCCCACGTACATATCGCTCCCGGCTCAAGACTTAGAGGTGTAAACTCCCACGTCGGTTCCACCGAGGGGAACCTTGTCCTAGGAATGGCCAAACCTATGCTTACCATGTTCATATGTCCTAACCAAAGCTAAAGGAACACACTACCCCACCTTAGTGCCGCCCTCCAGAGAAATCTAGGGGGGTAGACCGCGCGGGGGCTGCTGGCTAGCGTTTCGCCCCAGAACGGGCTTCAGGGGCCCGCATGCAACCCAGAGCATGCATGTGGACCTAACATGTCTGTGCATGTGTGTTGGTGGGTTGATGGGATCCAATAGATATAGCCCCCCGGCCGCTCTCACATGCCTCCCACGTACATATCGCTCCCGGCTCAAGACTTAGAGGTGTAAACTCCCACGTCGGTTCCACCGAGGGTAACCTTGTCCTAGGAATGGCCAAACCTATTCTTACCATGTTCATATGTCCTAACAAAAGCTAAAGGAACACACTACCCCACCTTAGTGCCGCCCTCCGGAGAAATCTAGGGGGGTAGACCGCGCGGGGGCTGCTGGCTAGGGTTTCGCCCCAGAATGGGCTTCGAGGGCCCGCATGCAACCTAGAGCATGCATGTGGACCTAACATGTCTGTGCATGTGTGTTGGTGGGTTGATGGGATCCAATAGCTATAGCCCCCCCGGCCGCTCTCACCTGCCTCCCACGTACATATCGCTCCCGGCTCAAAACTTCGAGGTGTAAACTCCCACGTCGGTTCCACCGAGGGGAAACTTGTCCTAGGAATGGCCAAACCTATGCTTACCATGTTCATATGTCCTAACCAAAGGTAAAGGAACACACTACCTTGATGACCCACAAGTACAGGGGATCGCAACAGTCTTCGAGGGAAGTATTACCCAAATTCATTGATTCGACACAAGGGGAGCCAAAGAATATATGTAAGCCTTAACAGATGAGTTGTCAATTCAGCTGCACCTGGAAACAGTCTTACTCGCAGCGGTTTATCAGTAGCAACAGTTTTATAGCAGTGATAGCAGGGAAATAGTAACAGCAGTAGTAAAATAGCAGCGGTAATAGTAACAGTTGTAAACAGTAGGAACAAGTACTGTAGGCATAGGGATGGATAACGGGCGTTGCATGGATAAGATAATTCATGAAATCAATGAGATACGGGCATTGCAGATAAATAATGATAAAGCATCCTAGTACAAACAATCATAGGCATGTGTTCCGTATATAGTCGTACGTGCTCACAAGGAGAAACTTGCACGACATCTTTTATCCTACCAGCCTGTTGCAGCAGGGCCTCAAGGGAAACTACTGGTAATTAAGGTACTCCTTTTAATAAAGTACCGGAGCAAAGCATTAGCACTCGGTGAACACATGTGATCCTCACATCATAGCCATCCCCTCCGGTTATCCCAATTTCTGTCACTTTGGGGCATCGGGTTCCGGACAACAATATGTGTAAACAACTTGTAGGTAAGACCATAAACAACAAGTATCATCATAGAAATAATAACATGTTCAGATCTGAAATCATGGCACTCGGGCCCAAAGTGACAAGCATTAAGCACAACAAGTTGCAACAATGTCATAGGCACTAAATAAAGATACTAGGCACTATGCCCTATCAAACTCATATCAAATTACATGAACAATCTCATCCAATCCCTACCATCCCCTCACCTACAGCGGGGGAATTACTCACACATGGATGGGGGAGTCATGGATGGTCGATGGAGGAGCGTCGGTGGTGATGGTGATGAAGATCTCCTCCGAATCCCCGTCCCGGCAGGGTGCCAGAACGGAGTTTCTGGTTCCGAATCGCGGTTTCTGATGGCGGCGGCGCAACGGAAGTCTATCTGGGAAAAACGCCGTCCTCTCGATCTTAAGTCATCAGGGGGTATATATACGCGAGAGAGAGGGTCGAGAGGGCGCCTGGGGCCTCCTCACATAGGGGTGGCGCGGCCAGGGCTGGACCGCGCCACCACCGTGTGACGGTCCCTCGAGCCACTTCTCCCTCCGGTCTTCTGGCTCCGTGGGTCTTCTGGTGAAATAGGATTTTTCATGATTTTTCCCGAATTTTTACTGGAAGTTGAATTTCTGCACAAAAACGAGACACCAGAGTAATTCTGCTGAAAACAGTGTCAGTCCGTGTTAGTTGTATACAAAACACACAAATTAGAGGAGAAACAATAGCAAAAGTGTTCGGGAAAGTAGATACGTTTTGGACGTATCAACTCCCCCCAAGCTTAGCTATTTGCTTGTCCTCAAGCAATTCAGTTAACAACTGAGAGCGATAAAAGAAACTTTCACGCACACATTTGCCCATATGATGTATATATACTAACTATGTGATCAAATACTCAGGCAATTCATAATAAGAAATATGCAACTAATGTCACCTCATAGTCAAGCAGGCTATGAAAGAGTGCCAATGCACTAATAACAAGTAACATGTGCATGAGAAGCTACAAGATTGTAAGATGCATAAATGATATGAGAGAATGGTATCCCACTTGCCTTTATTTGTAGAGCAAAACATAAATGCTGAGGCACCTCTGAAGTCCAAGGGAAGACTAGAAGTAGAAATATCAAAGATACAAGCATCAAAGTTATACCACAATTAACCGTGTTCTGGGACAAGCACATTACACTAAGAATAACAGCTATGCTCTCAAGAAGTGCTTAAAGTTAGAAGATGGTGACTCAACATAAAAGTAAACGAATGGCCCTTCGCAGAGGGAAGCAGGGATTTAACATGTGCTAGAGCTGTTCATTTGTAAAACAGAGATAAAAGTTTCCTTTGAGAGGTGGTTGTTCTATGTCAACAACTAGCAATGGGGACTTACTATCTTCCATAATAAACAAGTGAGAGCGGTTCCGAGTTCTTTGAAATTTGGCACATTGGTGCTCTTTTTATAAAGCTTTGGCAGTCCTCCCCACCTTTTTCCTTTCTCAAACCATGGCTAACCGATTCCATCGGGTGCCCACCAACTTTCACATTCCTTTGGAGGAGTGCCCCTTTTTTTCTTTTAGGATTTAAGATTATAATGGTCTGACCAGCTCCCTTGCAAAATTAATGACGAGCAGATGAAGCTGCCTAGTCGAGGGGTACTTAATTTAATATGGAAGATAGCAATTCCGACCACTACGTCCCCATGAGCTAAAAACAATGGCACAAAATGAGAAGTAGTTGAAAGTTTTGAAAGGTAGCACATGAAAATTTACTTGGAATGGCTTACAAGTACCATGCATAGGAATTTATAGTGGACTCTTTGGAAGACTTGGTTTTTGGTAATTGGATGCACGAGTAAATCTCATACTCCGTACAAGTGAAGGCTAGCAAAAGACTGGGAAGCGACAATCGAGAGAGCAATAACTATCATAATCATGCTTGCGACAAAACAAAATTAATATAGGCATAAAAATGATACAAGAACTCTGAGGCAATTTAGATCATCGAGGCTTAATTGACTTTTTGTTCAGTCATATGCATGCTTGAGCATGTGCCAAGTCGATTCAAATGAAGCTTTCAGAGGTGGATACCACAATATCATACCATACTATGAATAAAACAATGCATGCAAGCGTCTACATGACATGCTACAGGCTAATAGTAAATTGAAACTAATCATATGAAAGCAAGAACTACAAAGCATCCATTAGATGACATATACCTTACATGAACCGACTAAGCATGTCCACATAGATGAGTATATGTACAAAAATGAAAACAAATAGAGTTCATAACAGCCTCTTACCACATCTCGGATTGTCATACGTCGTCATTATTGCTCTTCACTTGTGTGGCTTGAATAATATAAAGTGAATACCAAGCTCCAATGGAGTAACGGGGAACTAAACTCTGCAACAAACTTTACAAAACCGAAGAAGAACAACAAATATTTTTGGGGTTTTCGATTTCTGAAACAAAAGCGGAAGGAAATAGCAAACAAAGCAAAATATTTTTGGGTTTTCAAGTAGCAAACCGAAATTAGCAAGTAAAGCAAACCAAAGGTGGAAAACCAAAGAACCAAATAGAGGGAAACAACAGAAATATTTTTGGTCTTTTTGTGTTTTGGAAAGCAGAAGTAAGAACTTAGAATAATAAAGAAAATAAAACATGGATATACAAAGGTCCGACAAAATGTGATATGTAGATGAGTGAATCGTCGGCGTACCTCCCCCCAAGCTTAGGCTTTTGGCCTAAATGGAGATCAATGCCGGCTCTGGTAGCTGCTCCAAGCCGGTGGGTCATCATAGGTGTAATCGTACCCCGGTTCTCGCAAATATGAAGCTGATGGCGCATAATCATAATAAGGCTGCGCATATGGAAAATTCATAGTGTTGGAGGGCTGCCCCGACTCTTCAGTGCCTTCCTCATCGTGCACAGGCGGCGGGTGCTCCTCTACGTACGCATCAAGCTCATCTTCTGTAAGCGACCATCCATTCCTGCGATCAAGGTTAAACAAAAGAGGTGCAGGCAAACAGATTGATCGTTCAGTCTTTACTACCTTCCAGGTAGTCTTCTTGAAAAGGGTTAGCTCAAATGTTAAATTAATCAAACTGGCAGGAGGAGAAATAAACTTATGTTGAACCATAGTATCAAGATCAAGTTTCTCAACGGGGAACTGCAGATCTCGAAAATGAGGCAAAACACCATGAAAAGCTAGCAGGCGTGAAGCTATAAGCCCCCCACAGATTCCCCCTTTCTCACGGTTAATATCAAGACGGAAAGCTATTAAGGCACCCAAATTGTAAGTTCTATCACGCCTTAAAGCAGCAGCAATAAAAGCTAGATCATGGAGAGACAATTTACTTGCAGATTTCCTAGCAAGAACACATTTGGTAATGAAGAAGGCAAAATATCGAATGGATGGGAAATGAATGTTTCGAATTTTACCACCCTCTCCTGTGAAGCTTCTTCCTTGACAAATCTCCTCGTATAGTTCTAACAATTGCCTTGGTTGTCCTCTTATCTTCTCGAGCGATCCCCACTGTGGTACTCTAATAGCTGTATAGAAAACATCAAGAGGCAAGTCCACAGATTTGTTATAAATTTTATAATGAACCATGGGATTAGAAGTGGACCAACTAAATCTGAAATCCTGCACCACAGACATTGTTAGTTTAACATATTGGGGAGGTTCACCCTCAACAAAATATTCTAATCCTACATTAGAAAGCATGGCTTGGAAATCCTGTAGAAATCCAGCAGCACTCAAGAATGTTGAGCATGGGTAGTGTGAGGGGAAAACTTTCTCTTCACGATGAACTTTCATAACATCTTGCACTTCTAGTTCATGTTGAGAGAGCTGATACACATTCTCCTCCATTTCTGAAATTTTTCAACAAACTCATAAAAGGTGATTTAAAGACAAGCAAATGTAGGAAACTACTATAGAGGGTCACTAGAGAGCTATCATGCATCAAAATAATCTTTCTAAACAATAGAATAAGCATGCATACTCATTTATACTGTCACCTACAATGCTAAAATACTCAAGAAATACTCCACCAAAAGAAAATCTATTTGGACAAGTGGAGGAGTCACATACCGGAGAGCAAATGATCCAAATTTCAGCAGAAATGTTGGGCTGAACAAGGAGATCGAGAAATCCAAGTGAATCACAGCAAGAACTCGAGCTTGAGCAAATGGGGCGGTGTTTTTCGGGAGAGAGAAAGAGCAGGGAAAGAAGAGATGAGTGAGTGGCCTGGTGGGGACCCCTCACACATGGGTGGCGCGGCCAGGGCTGGGCCGCGCCACCTGTGTGTGAGGTGGCGTGGCTGCCCCACCCGGTGCCTCCCAGGTGTCTCTCTGCCCCATTTTTGACATAAAAATTGATAAAGAATTTTCTGGAATTTTTCGAGAAACTTTATTTTCGAGGATTTTTCAGAGATTGGCATATCGATAAAACTCAGGAAAAACGAGGATGAAAAGATTTCAAGGAAATCAAGACTAAGCATGCAGCAGCTTTGAGATACTCTTAATCATGCAACTAAACCGAAGGAATAAAATTTGATGAAAGTAAATAAAAGCGAGATGGGGTGGATGCGGTGAAAATGAAGTTTCGTTCATATAAATTCACTTTGCTAACAAGGTTGATCAAGTCTTGTTACCAAACTAACTTTATATGAGGCAAAACTTTGCACTTCACTTAATGCTTATGTTACCTCAACTTTGATAGGTATAGCCCCAACCATAAAAATTTGATATTCTTCCTTGGGCTTTTGCTCTGAACAAATAATTTGACCAACTTTGATGGTCTCAGCATGCTTGATTGAATTTAGAGCATTCCTCCTATCAATCTTCTTGGGAAAATAAACTGTATATTCTTTGTCATTAACATTAAAAGTGACTTTTCCTTGATTGCAATTAATAACAGCACCTGCAGTGTTTAGAAAAGGTCTCCCAAGAATAATAGACATATTGTCATCTTCGGGCATTTCCAACACCACAAAATCAGTTAATATTAAACAGCTGTTAGCAACCTGAACAGGAACATTCTCACATATACCAATAGGAATAGTAGTAGACTTATCGGCCATCTGCAAAGATATATCAGTTGATACCAATTTTTCTAGATCAAGTCTCTTATAAAGAGAAAAAGGCATTACACTAACTCCAGCTCCCAAATCACATAAAGCAGTTCTAACATAGTTATTTTTAATGGAGCAAGGAATGGTAGGTATACCTGGATCTCCAAGCTTCTCTGGAACTTTACCATCAAAAGAATAGTTAGCAAGCAAAGTGGAAATTTCCTCACTAGGAATTTTCCTTTTGTTAGTGACAATATCTTTCATATACTTTGCATAAGGAGGCATTCTAATAGCATCAGTCAAAGGAATTTGCAAAAATAAAGGTCTCATCCATTCACAAAACCTGTTGTAGTGTTCTTCTTCCTTGGACTTGTGTTTCTTACTAGGAAAAGGCATTGGCTTCTGTACCCAAGGTTCCCTCTCCTTACCATGCTTGTTGGCAATGAAGTCTTCTTTGGTGTACTTTGCATTTTTATCACTCTTTTCCGGTTCTTCTTCAACTTCTTCTTTATCTTCTTCTTTATCGGAAGCATTTCCTGGTTCAGTTTCAGCATCAGAAATAGAAACACTGTTAGGAGCTTTACCTGCATCAGAGGATTCTGCAGTTGTTTTATGCTTCTTCTTCTTCTTGGGAGGAATATCATCACTTGAAGTGCGTTGAGAATCTTGCTCAACCCTCTTAGGATGTCCTTCAGGATATAATGGGTCTTGAGTAGCAGCACCACTTCTTGTGCGTATTTCACATGCTTGCTTCTCTCTTGCAACATTAACTAGCAGGTCTTGCTGTACTTTGGTAAGCTGATCAATTTGTGTTTGAACCATTTGAAAATGTTTAGCAAGTATCTTCACATCATTGGCGGTTCTCTCCACAATATCCTGCATCTTGTTAATAACTCTAGAATTCTCCAACAGATGATTATGCACCATTCTATTAAAATTTTCTTGCTTAACAATAAAATTATCAAATTCATCTAAGCATTGATCAGGAGGTTTAGTATAAGGAATATCTCTTTCATCAAAGCTTTGAAGAGAGTGTACCTCAATAGTAGATGAGCGAGGAATTGGCTTACATAATTCTTCTATAGGAGGTAAATTCTTCACATCTTCGGCCTTAATACCTTTCTCCTTAAGAGATTTCTTAGCTTCCCTCATAACTTCATCATTTAATTCAATCATTCCTCTCTTCTTCGGCGTAGGCTCTGTAGATGGTGCAGGAGTTGGTGCTGGTGTTGGCTCAACTAAAGTCCAATCATCATGATTCCGGCTTATTTTAGCCATTAATTCTTCAGCTTCAGCCGGAGTTCTTTCCCTGAAAACACAACCAGCACAACTATCCAAATATGATTTAGATTCATCCGTTAGTCCATTATAAAATATATCAAGGAGTTCATTTTTAGGCAATGGTTCTTTAGGCAAAGCTCTAATTAAAGAACAAAACCTTGTCCAAGATTCAGGCAATTTCTCTCCTTTTCCCTGTTCAAAATCAAAGATTTTCTGCACAGCAGCATGTTGAGCACTAGCGGGAAAATATTTCTGAAAGAAAGCATTAACCAAAGCAATAGGACTAGTAAGAGATCCAGGAGACAAGCTATTAAACCAAATTTTAGCAGCATCTTTCAGCGAGAAAGGAAAAATCTTAGCAACAAAATAAGTGCGGAGCTTAATATCATCAGAAAACAAATTACTCAAAGTAGAAAGCTCATTCATGTGCTCCATAGCACTCTCATCTTTAGTACCACAAAAAGGAGTTTTCTCAACAATAGATATGTAAGATAAATCCAAAGAGAAATCATAATCCTTGTCTCTAATATTGATAGGAGAAGCAGCAAACTTAGGATCAGGAGACAAATTATATCTAACAGAACGTCTAGCAAGAAGCTCTTTAACATTACCTGCATCACGAGCAGCACGTGCTTCCGCAATAAAATCATCATTAAGCTCAATATAAGCATCATCATCATAATCATCACTAGAACATTCCCTAGACTCAGGTGAACTAACAGGTGTAACAGTGGTGTTTCCCAACTTAGCTCTAGCAATAGTAGCCTCTAAAAAGGAACCTAGTGAACCTCTCTCATCAAGCACAGTAGAAGCATCATCTAAATTATCAGTGGCACTTTCAATCTCAGCAGAAGTAGTAGCAGTAGCGTGTGGGTGTGGTGGTGTAAGCAACTTACTCATAACAGATGGCGAATCAAGAGCAACAGAGGTGTTGAGAGTCGTACCTCTTCTTGTAGTGGATGGCAATATAGGAACTTTTCCATCACGAGGTTTACCCATGATGAAAGGATTGCAACGAACAATATGAATACCAAGTGAACTTACAGATAAAGCTATGGTCCCCGGCAACGGCGCCAGAAAATAGTCTTGATGACCCACAAGTATAGGGGATCGCAACAGTCTTCGAGGGAAGTATTACCCAAATTTATTGATTCGACACAAGGGGAGCCAAAGAATATATGTAAGCCTTAACAGATGAGTTGTCAATTCAGCTGCACCTGGAAACAGTCTTACTCGCAGCGGTTTATCAGTAGCAACAGTTTTATAGCAGTGACAGCAGGGAAACAGTAACAGCAGTAGTAAAATAGCAGCGGTAATAGTAACAGTTGTAAACAGTAGGAACAAGTATTGTAGGCATAGGGATGGATAACGGGCGTTGCATGGATAAGATAATTCATGAAATCAATGAGATACGGGCATTGCAGATAAATAATGATAAAGCATCCTAGTACAAACAATCATAGGCATGTGTTCCGTATATAGTCGTACGTGCTCACAAGTAGAAACTTGCACGACATCTTTTGTCCTACCAGCCTGTTGCAGCAGGGCCTCAAGGGAAACTACTGGTAATTAAGGTACTCCTTTTAATAAAGTACCGGAGCAAAGCATTAGCACTCGGTGAACACATGTGATCCTCACATCATAGCCATCCCCTCCGGTTATCCCAATTTCTGTCACTTTGGGGCCTCGGGTTCCGGACAACAATATGTGTAAACAACTTGTAGGTAAGACCATAAACAACAAGTATCATCATAGAAATAATAACATGTTCAGATCTGAAATCATGGCACTCGGGCCCAAAGTGACAAGCATTAAGCACAACAAGTTGCAACAATGTCATAGGCACTAAATAAAGATACTAGGCACTATGCCCTATCAAACTCATATCAAATTACATGAACAATCTCATCCAATCCCTACCATCCCCTCACCTACAGCGGGGGAATTACTCACACATGGATGGGGGAGTCATGGATGGTCGATGGAGGAGCGTCGGTGGTGATGGTGATGAAGATCTCCTCCGAATCCCCGTCCCGGCAGGGTGCCAGAACGGAGTTTCTGGTTCCGAATCGCGGTTTCTGATGGCGGCGGCGCATCGGAAGTCTATATGGGAAAAACGCCGTCCTCTCGATCTTAAGTCGTCAGGGGGTATATGTACGCGAGAGAGAGGGTCGAGAGGGCGCCTGGGGCCTCCTCACATAGGGGTGGCGCGGCCAGGGCTGGACCGCGCCACCACCGTGTGACGGTCCCTCGAGCCACTTCTCCCTCCGGTCTTCTGGCTCCGTGGGTCTTCTGGTGAAATAGGATTTTTCATGATTTTTCCCGAATTTTTACTGGAAGTTGAATTTCTGCACAAAAACGAGACACCAGAGTAATTCTGCTGAAAACAGCGTCAGTCCGTGTTAGTTGTATTCAAAACACACAAATTAGAGGAGAAACAATAGCAAAAGTGTTCGGGAAAGTAGATACGTTTTGGACGTATCATACCTCACCTTAGTTCCGCCCTCCGGAGAAATCTAGGGGGTAGACCGCGCGGGGGCTGCTGGCTAGGGTTTCGCCCCAGAACGGGCTTCGGGGGCCCGCATGCAACCCAGAGCATGCATGTGGACCTAACATGTCTGTGCATGTGTGTTGGTGGGTTGATGGGATCCAATAGATATAGCCCCCCGGCCGCTCTCACCTGCCTCCCACGTACATATCGCTCCCGGCTCAAGACTTCGAGGTGTAAACTCCCACGTCGGTTCCACCGAGGGGAACCTTATCCTAGGAATGGCCAAACCTATGCTTACCATGTTCATATGTCCTAACCAAAGGTAAAGGAACACACTACCTCACCTTAGGTCCACCCTCCGGAGAAATCTAGGGGGGTAGACCGCGCGGGGGCTGCTGGCTAGGGTTTCGCCCCAGAACGGGCTTCGGGGGCCCGCAAGCAACCCAGAGCATGCATGTGGACCTAACATGTCTGTGCATGTGTGTTGGTGGGTTGATGGGATCCAATAGATATAGCCTCCCGGCCGCTCTCACATGCCTCCCACGTACATATCGCTCCCGGCTCAAGACTTAGAGGTGTAAACTCCCACGTCGGTTCCACCGAGGGGAACCTTGTCCTAGGAATTGCCAAACCTATGATTACCATGTCCATATGTCCTAACCAAAGATAAAGGAACACACTACCCCACCTTAGTGCCGCCCTCCGGAGAAATCTAGGGGGGTAGACCGCGCGGGGGCTGCTGGCTAGGGTTTCGCCCCAGAACGGGCTTCGAGGGCCCGCATGCAACCCAGAGCATGCATGTGGACCTAACATGTCTGTGCATGTGTGTTGGTGGGTTGATGGGATCCAATAGCTATAGCCTCCCGGCCGCTCTCACCTGCCTCCCACGTACATATCGCTCCCGGCTCAAGACTTAGAGGTGTAAACTCCCACGTCGGTTCCACCGAGGGGAACCTTGTCCTAGGAATGGCCAAACCTATGCTTACCATGTTCATATGTCCTAACCAAAGCTAAAGGAACACACTACCCCACCTTAGTGCCGCCCTCCGGAGAAATCTAGGGGGGTAGACCGCGCGGGGGCTGCTGGCTAGGGTTTCGCCCCAGAACGGGCTTCGAGGGCCCGCATGCAACCCAGAGCATGCATGTGGACCTAACATGTCTGTGCATGTGTGTTGGTGGGTTGATGGGATCCAATAGCTATAGCCCCCCGGCCGCTCTCACCTGCCTCCCACGTACATATCGCTCCCGGCTCAAGACTTAGAGGTGTAAACTCTCACGTTGGTTCCACCGAGGAGAACCTTGTCCTAGGAATGGCCAAACCTATGCTTACCATGTTCATATGTCCTAACCAAAGGTAAAGGAACACACTACCTCACCTTAGGTCCACCCTCTAGAGAAATCTAGGGGGGTAGACCGCGCGGGGGCTGCTGGCTAGGGTTTCGCCCCAGAACGGGCTTCGGGGGCCCGCATGCAACCCAGAGCATGCATGTGGACCTAACATGTCTGTGCATGTGTGTTGGTGGGTTGATGGGATCCAATAGCTATAGCTCCCCGGCCGCTCTCACCTGCCTCCCACGTACATATCGCTCCCGGCTCAAGACTTAGAGGTGTAAACTCCCACGTCGGTTCCACCGAGGGGAACCTTGTCCTAGGAATGGCCAAACCTATGCTTACCATGTTCATATGTCCTAACCAAAGCTAAAGGAACACACTACCCACCTTAGTGCCGCCCTCCGGAGAAATCTAGGGGGTAGACCGCGCGGGGGCTGCTGGCTAGGGTTTCGCCCCAGAACGGGCTTCGGGGCCCGCATGCAACCCAGAGCATGCATGTGGACCTAACATGTCTGTGCATGTGTGTTGGTGGGTTGATGGGATCCAATAGCTATAGCCCCCGGCCGCTCTCACCTGCCTCCCACGTACATATCGCTCCCGGCTCAAGACTTAGAGGTGTAAACTCCCACGTCGGTTCCACCGAGGGGAACCTTGTCCTAGGAATGGCCAAACCTATGCTTACCATGTTCATATGTCCTAACCAAAGCTAAAGGAACACACTACCCCACCTTAGTGCCGCCCTCCGGAGAAATCTAGGGGGTAGACCGCGCGGGGGCTGCTGGCTAGGGTTTCGCCCCAGAACGGGCTTCGGGGCCCGCATGCAACCCAGAGCATGCATGTGGACCTAACATGTCTGTGCATGTGTGTTGGTGGGTTGATGGGATCCAATAGCTATAGCCCCCGGCCGCTCTCACCTGCCTCCCACGTACATATCGCTCCCGGCTCAAGACTTAGAGGTGTAAACTCCCACGTCGGTTCCACCGAGGGGAACCTTGTCCTAGGAATGGCCAAACCTATGCTTACCATGTTCATATGTCCTAACCAAAGCTAAAGGAACACACTACCCCACCTTAGTGCCGCCCTCCGGAGAAATCTAGGGGGTAGACCGCGCGGGGGCTGCTGGCTAGGGTTTCGCCCCAGAACGGGCTTCGGGGGCCCGCATGCAACCCAGAGCATGCATGTGGACCTAACATGTCTGTGCATGTGTGTTGGTGGGTTGATGGGATCCAATAGCTATAGCTCCCCGGCCGCTCTCACCTGCCTCCCACGTACATATCGCTCCCGGCTCAAGACTTAGAGGTGTAAACTCCCACGTCGGTTCCACCGAGGGGAACCTTGTCCTAGGAATGGCCAAACCTATGCTTACCATGTTCATATGTCCTAACCAAAGCTAAAGGAACACACTACCCCACCTTAGTGCCGCCCTCCGAGAAATCTAGGGGGTAGACCGCGCGGGGGCTGCTGGCTAGGGTTTCGCCCCAGAACGGGCTTCGGGGGCCCGCATGCAACCCAGAGCATGCATGTGGACCTAACATGTCTGTGCATGTGTGTTGGTGGGTTGATGGGATCCAATAGCTATAGCTCCCCGGCCGCTCTCACCTGCCTCCCACGTACATATCGCTCCCGGCTCAAGACTTAGAGGTGTAAACTCCCACGTCGGTTCCACCGAGGGGAACCTTGTCCTAGGAATGGCCAAACCTATGCTTACCATGTTCATATGTCCTAACCAAAGCTAAAGGAACACACTACCCCACCTTAGTGCCGCCCTCTGAAGAAATCTAGGGGGTAGACCGCGCGGGGGCTGCTGGCTAGGGTTTCGCCCCAGAACGGGCTTCGGGGGCCCGCATGCAACCCAGAGCATGCATGTGGACCTAACATGTCTGTGCATGTGTGTTGGTGGGTTGATGGGATCCAATAGCTATAGCTCCCCGGCCGCTCTCACCTGCCTCCCACGTACATATCGCTCCCGGCTCAAGACTTAGAGGTGTAAACTCCCACGTCGGTTCCACCGAGGGGAACCTTGTCCTAGGAATGGCCAAACCTATGCTTACCATGTTCATATGTCCTAACCAAAGCTAAAGGAACACACTACCCCACCTTAGTGCCGCCCTCCGGAGAAATCTAGGGGGTAGACCGCGCGGGGGCTGCTGGCTAGGGTTTCGCCCCAGAACGGGCTTCGGGGCCCGCATGCAACCCAGAGCATGCATGTGGACCTAACATGTCTGTGCATGTGTGTTGGTGGGTTGATGGGATCCAATAGCTATAGCTCCCCGGCCGCTCTCACCTGCCTCCCACGTACATATCGCTCCCGGCTCAAGACTTAGAGGTGTAAACTCCCACGTCGGTTCCACCGAGGGGAACCTTGTCCTAGGAATGGCCAAACCTATGCTTACCATGTTCATATGTCCTAACCAAAGCTAAAGGAACACACTACCCCACCTTAGTGCCGCCCTCCGGAGAAATCTAGGGGGTAGACCGCGCGGGGGCTGCTGGCTAGGGTTTCGCCCCAGAACGGGCTTCGGGGGCCCGCATGCAACCCAGAGCATGCATGTGGACCTAACATGTCTGTGCATGTGTGTTGGTGGGTTGATGGGATCCAATAGCTATAGCTCCCCGGCCGCTCTCACCTGCCTCCCACGTACATATCGCTCCCGGCTCAAGACTTAGAGGTGTAAACTCCCACGTCGGTTCCACCGAGGGGAACCTTGTCCTAGGAATGGCCAAACCTATGCTTACCATGTTCATATGTCCTAACCAAAGCTAAAGGAACACACTACCCCACCTTAGTGCCGCCCACGGAGAAATCTAGGGGGTAGACCGCGCGGGGGCTGCTAGCTAGGGTTTCGCCCCAGAACGGGCTTCGAGGGCCCGCATGCAACCCATAGCATGCATGTGGACCTAACATGTCTGTGCATGTGTGTTGGTGGGTTGATGGGATCCAATAGCTATAGCCCCCGGCCGCTCTCACCTGCCTCCCACGTACATATCGCTCCCGGCTCAAGACTTAGAGGTGTAAACTCCCACGTCGGTTCCACCGAGGGGAACCTTGTCCTAGGAATGGCCAAACCTATGCTTACCATGTTCATATCTCCTAACCAAAGCTAAAGGAACACACTACCCCACCTTAGTGCCGCCCACGGAGAAATCTAGGGGGTAGACCGCGCGGGGGCTGCTGGCTAGGGTTTCGCCCCAGAACGGGCTTCGGGGGCCCGCATGCAACCCAGAGCATGCATGTGGACCTAACATGTCTGTGCATGTGTGTTGGTGGGTTGATGGGATCCAATAGCTATAGCTCCCCGGCCGCTCTCACCTGCCTCCCACGTACATATCGCTCCCGGCTCAAGACTTAGAGGTGTAAACTCCCACGTCGGTTCCACCGAGGGGAACCTTGTCCTAGGAATGGCCAAACCTATGCTTACCATGTTCATATGTCCTAACCAAAGCTAAAGGAACACACTACCCCACCTTAGTGCCGCCCTCCGGAGAAATCTAGGGGGGTAGACCGCGCGGGGGCTGCTGGCTAGGGTTTCGCCCCAGAACGGGCTTCAGGGGCCCGCATGCAACCCAGAGCATGCATGTGGACCTAACATGTCTGTGCATGTGTGTTGGTGGGTTGATGGGATCCAATAGCTATAGCTCCCCGGCCGCTCTCACCTGCCTCCCACGTACATATCGCTCCCGGCTCAAGACTTAGAGGTGTAAACTCCCACGTCGGTTCCACCGAGGGGAACCTTGTCCTAGGAATGGCCAAACCTATGCTTACCATGTTCATATGTCCTAACCAAAGCTAAAGGAACACACTACCCCACCTTAGTGCCGCCCTCCGAGAAATCTAGGGGGTAGACCGCGCGGGGGCTGCTGGCTAGGGTTTCGCCCCAGAACGGGCTTCGGGGGCCCGCATGCAGAGCATGCATGTGGACCTAACATGTCTGTGCATGTGTGTTGGTGGGTTGATGGGATCCAATAGCTATAGCTCCCCGGCCGCTCTCACCTGCCTCCCACGTACATATCGCTCCCGGCTCAAGACTTAGAGGTGTAAACTCCCACGTCGGTTCCACCGAGGGGAACCTTGTCCTAGGAATGGCCAAACCTATGCTTACCATGTTCATATGTCCTAACCAAAGCTAAAGGAACACACTACCCCACCTTAGTGCCGCCCTCTGAAGAAATCTAGGGGGTAGACCGCGCGGGGGCTGCTGGCTAGGGTTTCGCCCCAGAACGGGCTTCGGGGGCCCGCATGCAACCCAGAGCATGCATGTGGACCTAACATGTGTGTGCATGTGTGTTGGTGGGTTGATGGGATCCAATAGCTATAGCTTCCCGGCCGCTCTCACCTGCCTCCCACGTACATATCGCTCCCGGCTCAAGACTTAGAGGTGTAAACTCCCACGTCGGTTCCACCGAGGGGAACCTTGTCCTAAGAATGGCCAAACCTATGCTTACCATGTTCATATGTCCTAACCAAAGCTAAAGGAACACACTACCCCACCTTAGTGCCGCCCTCCGGAGAAATCTAGGGGGTAGACCGCGCGGGGGCTGCTAGCTAGGGTTTTGCCCCAAAACGGGCTTCGGGGGCCCGCATGCAACCCATAGCATGCATGTGGACCTAACATGTCTATGCGTGCATGTGTGTTGGTGGGTTGATGGGATCCAATAGCTATAGCCCCCGGCCGCTCTCACCTGCCTCCCACGTACATATCGCTCCCGGCTCAAGACTTAGAGGTGTAAACTCCCACGTCGGTTCCACCGAGGGGAACCTTGTCCTAGGAATGGCCAAACCTATGCTTACCATGTTCATATGTCCTAACCAAAGCTAAAGGAACACACTACCCCACCTTAGTGCCGCCCTCCGGAGAAATCTAGGGGGTAGACCGCGCGGGGGCTGCTGGCTAGGGTTTCGCCCCAGAACGGGCTTCGGGGCCCGCATGCAACCCAGAGCATGCATGTGGACCTAACATGTCTGTGCATGTGTGTTGGTGGGTTGATGGGATCCAATAGCTATAGCCCCCGGCCGCTCTCACCTGCCTCCCACGTACATATCGCTCCCGGCTCAAGACTTAGAGGTGTAAACTCCCACGTCGGTTCCACCGAGGGGAACCTTGTCCTAGGAATGGCCAAACCTATGCTTACCATGTTCATATGTCCTAACCAAAGCTAAAGGAACACACTACCCCACCTTAGTGCCGCCCTCCGGAGAAATCTAGGGGGTAGACCGCGCGGGGGCTGCTGGCTAGGGTTTCGCCCCAGAACGGGCTTCGGGGCCCGCATGCAACCCAGAGCATGCATGTGGACCTAACATGTCTGTGCATGTGTGTTGGTGGGTTGATGGGATCCAATAGCTATAGCCCCCGGCCGCTCTCACCTGCCTCCCACGTACATATCGCTCCCGGCTCAAGACTTAGAGGTGTAAACTCCCACGTCGGTTCCACCGAGGGGAACCTTGTCCTAGGAATGGCCAAACCTATGCTTACCATGTTCATATGTCCTAACCAAAGCTAAAGGAACACACTACCCCACCTTAGTGCCGCCCTCGGAGAAATCTAGGGGGTAGACCGCGCGGGGGCTGCTGGCTAGGGTTTCGCCCCAGAACGGGCTTCGGGGCCCGCATGCAACCCAGAGCATGCATGTGGACCTAACATGTCTGTGCATGTGTGTTGGTGGGTTGATGGGATCCAATAGCTATAGCCCCCGGCCGCTCTCACCTGCCTCCCACGTACATATCGCTCCCGGCTCAAGACTTAGAGGTGTAAACTCCCACGTCGGTTCCACCGAGGGGAACCTTGTCCTAGGAATGGCCAAACCTATGCTTACCATGTTCATATGTCCTAACCAAAGCTAAAGGAACACACTACCCCACCTTAGTGCCGCCCTCCGAGAAATCTAGGGGGTAGACCGCGCGGGGGCTGCTGGCTAGGGTTTCGCCCCAGAACGGGCTTCGGGGCCCGCATGCAACCCAGAGCATGCATGTGGACCTAACATGTCTGTGCATGTGTGTTGGTGGGTTGATGGGATCCAATAGCTATAGCCCCCGGCCGCTCTCACCTGCCTCCCACGTACATATCGCTCCCGGCTCAAGACTTAGAGGTGTAAACTCCCACGTCGGTTCCACCGAGGGGAACCTTGTCCTAGGAATGGCCAAACCTATGCTTACCATGTTCATATGTCCTAACCAAAGCTAAAGGAACACACTACCCCACCTTAGTGCCGCCCTCCGGAGAAATCTAGGGGGTAGACCGCGCGGGGGCTGCTGGCTAGGGTTTCGCCCCAGAACGGGCTTCGGGGCCCGCATGCAACCCAGAGCATGCATGTGGACCTAACATGTCTGTGCATGTGTGTTGGTGGGTTGATGGGATCCAATAGCTATAGCCCCCGGCCGCTCTCACCTGCCTCCCACGTACATATCGCTCCCGGCTCAAGACTTAGAGGTGTAAACTCCCACGTCGGTTCCACCGAGGGGAACCTTGTCCTAGGAATGGCCAAACCTATGCTTACCATGTTCATATGTCCTAACCAAAGCTAAAGGAACACACTACCCCACCTTAGTGCCGCCCTCGGAGAAATCTAGGGGGTAGACCGCGCGGGGGCTGCTGGCTAGGGTTTCGCCCCAGAACGGGCTTCGGGGCCCGCATGCAACCCAGAGCATGCATGTGGACCTAACATGTCTGTGCATGTGTGTTGGTGGGTTGATGGGATCCAATAGCTATAGCCCCCGGCCGCTCTCACCTGCCTCCCACGTACATATCGCTCCCGGCTCAAGACTTAGAGGTGTAAACTCCCACGTCGGTTCCACCGAGGGGAACCTTGTCCTAGGAATGGCCAAACCTATGCTTACCATGTTCATATGTCCTAACCAAAGCTAAAGGAACACACTACCCCACCTTAGTGCCGCCCTCCGGAGAAATCTAGGGGGTAGACCGCGCGGGGGCTGCTGGCTAGGGTTTCGCCCCAGAACGGGCTTCGGGGCCCGCATGCAACCCAGAGCATGCATGTGGACCTAACATGTCTGTGCATGTGTGTTGGTGGGTTGATGGGATCCAATAGCTATAGCCCCGGCCGCTCTCACCTGCCTCCCACGTACATATCGCTCCCGGCTCAAGACTTAGAGGTGTAAACTCCCACGTCGGTTCCACCGAGGGGAACCTTGTCCTAGGAATGGCCAAACCTATGCTTACCATGTTCATATGTCCTAACCAAAGCTAAAGGAACACACTACCCCACCTTAGTGCCGCCCTCCGGAGAAATCTAGGGGGTAGACCGCGCGGGGGCTGCTGGCTAGGGTTTCGCCCCAGAACGGGCTTCGGGGCCCGCATGCAACCCAGAGCATGCATGTGGACCTAACATGTCTGTGCATGTGTGTTGGTGGGTTGATGGGATCCAATAGCTATAGCCCCCGGCCGCTCTCACCTGCCTCCCACGTACATATCGCTCCCGGCTCAAGACTTAGAGGTGTAAACTCCCACGTCGGTTCCACCGAGGGGAACCTTGTCCTAGGAATGGCCAAACCTATGCTTACCATGTTCATATGTCCTAACCAAAGCTAAAGGAACACACTACCCCACCTTAGTGCCGCCCTCCGGAGAAATCTAGGGGGTAGACCGCGCGGGGGCTGCTGGCTAGGGTTTCGCCCCAGAACGGGCTTCGGGGCCCGCATGCAACCCAGAGCATGCATGTGGACCTAACATGTCTTGCATGTGTGTTGGTGGGTTGATGGGATCCAATAGCTATAGCCCCCGGCCGCTCTCACCTGCCTCCCACGTACATATCGCTCCCGGCTCAAGACTTAGAGGTGTAAACTCCCACGTCGGTTCCACCGAGGGGAACCTTGTCCTAGGAATGGCCAAACCTATGCTTACCATGTTCATATGTCCTAACCAAAGCTAAAGGAACACACTACCCCACCTTAGTGCCGCCCTCCGGAGAAATCTAGGGGGTAGACCGCGCGGGGGCTGCTGGCTAGGGTTTCGCCCCAGAACGGGCTTCGGGGCCCGCATGCAACCCAGAGCATGCATGTGGACCTAACATGTCTGTGCATGTGTGTTGGTGGGTTGATGGGATCCAATAGCTATAGCCCCCGGCCGCTCTCACCTGCCTCCCACGTACATATCGCTCCCGGCTCAAGACTTAGAGGTGTAAACTCCCACGTCGGTTCCACCGAGGGGAACCTTGTCCTAGGAATGGCCAAACCTATGCTTACCATGTTCATATGTCCTAACCAAAGCTAAAGGAACACACTACCCCACCTTAGTCCGCCCTCGGAGAAATCTAGGGGGTAGACCGCGCGGGGGCTGCTGGCTAGGGTTTCGCCCCAGAACGGGCTTCGGGGCCCGCATGCAACCCAGAGCATGCATGTGGACCTAACATGTCTGTGCATGTGTGTTGGTGGGTTGATGGGATCCAATAGCTATAGCCCCCGGCCGCTCTCACCTGCCTCCCACGTACATATCGCTCCCGGCTCAAGACTTAGAGGTGTAAACTCCCACGTCGGTTCCACCGAGGGGAACCTTGTCCTAGGAATGGCCAAACCTATGCTTACCATGTTCATATGTCCTAACCAAAGCTAAAGGAACACACCCCCCACCTTAGTGCCGCCCTCCGAGAAATCTAGGGGGTAGACCGCGCGGGGGCTGCTGGCTAGGGTTTCGCCCCAGAACGGGCTTCGGGGCCCGCATGCAACCCAGAGCATGCATGTGGACCTAACATGTCTGTGCATGTGTGTTGGTGGGTTGATGGGATCCAATAGCTATAGCCCCCCCGCTCTCACCTGCCTCCCACGTACATATCGCTCCCGGCTCAAGACTTAGAGGTGTAAACTCCCACGTCGGTTCCACCGAGGGGAACCTTGTCCTAGGAATGGCCAAACCTATGCTTACCATGTTCATATGTCCTAACCAAAGCTAAAGGAACACACTACCCCACCTTAGTGCCGCCCTCCGGAGAAATCTAGGGGGTAGACCGCGCGGGGGCTGCTGGCTAGGGTTTCGCCCCAGAACGGGCTTCGGGGCCCGCATGCAACCCAGAGCATGCATGTGGACCTAACATGTCTGTGCATGTGTGTTGGTGGGTTGATGGGATCCAATAGCTATAGCCCCCGGCCGCTCTCACCTGCCTCCCACGTACATATCGCTCCCGGCTCAAGACTTAGAGGTGTAAACTCCCACGTCGGTTCCACCGAGGGGAACCTTGTCCTAGGAATGGCCAAACCTATGCTTACCATGTTCATATGTCCTAACCAAAGCTAAAGGAACACACTACCCCACCTTAGTGCCGCCCTCCGGAGAAATCTAGGGGGTAGACCGCGCGGGGGCTGCTGGCTAGGGTTTCGCCCCAGAACGGGCTTCGGGGCCCGCATGCAACCCAGAGCATGCATGTGGACCTAACATGTCTGTGCATGTGTGTTGGTGGGTTGATGGGATCCAATAGCTATAGCCCCCGGCCGCTCTCACCTGCCTCCCACGTACATATCGCTCCCGGCTCAAGACTTAGAGGTGTAAACTCCCACGTCGGTTCCACCGAGGGGAACCTTGTCCTAGGAATGGCCAAACCTATGCTTACCATGTTCATATGTCCTAACCAAAGCTAAAGGAACACACTACCCCACCTTAGTGCCGCCCTCCGAGAAATCTAGGGGGTAGACCGCGCGGGGGCTGCTGGCTAGGGTTTCGCCCCAGAACGGGCTTCGGGGCCCGCATGCAACCCAGAGCATGCATGTGGACCTAACATGTCTGTGCATGTGTGTTGGTGGGTTGATGGGATCCAATAGCTATAGCCCCCGGCCGCTCTCACCTGCCTCCCACGTACATATCGCTCCCGGCTCAAGACTTAGAGGTGTAAACTCCCACGTCGGTTCCACCGAGGGGAACCTTGTCCTAGGAATGGCCAAACCTATGCTTACCATGTTCATATGTCCTAACCAAAGCTAAAGGAACACACTACCCCACCTTAGTGCCGCCCTCGAGAAATCTAGGGGGTAGACCGCGCGGGGGCTGCTGGCTAGGGTTTCGCCCCAGAACGGGCTTCGGGGCCCGCATGCAACCCAGAGCATGCATGTGGACCTAACATGTTGTGCATGTGTGTTGGTGGGTTGATGGGATCCAATAGCTATAGCCCCCGGCCGCTCTCACCTGCCTCCCACGTACATATCGCTCCCGGCTCAAGACTTAGAGGTGTAAACTCCCACGTCGGTTCCACCGAGGGGAACCTTGTCCTAGGAATGGCCAAACCTATGCTTACCATGTTCATATGTCCTAACCAAAGCTAAAGGAACACACTACCCCACCTTAGTGCCGCCCTCCGGAGAAATCTAGGGGGTAGACCGCGCGGGGGCTGCTGGCTAGGGTTTCGCCCCAGAACGGGCTTCGGGGCCCGCATGCAACCCAGAGCATGCATGTGGACCTAACATGTCTGTGCATGTGTGTTGGTGGGTTGATGGGATCCAATAGCTATAGCCCCCGGCCGCTCTCACCTGCCTCCCACGTACATATCGCTCCCGGCTCAAGACTTAGAGGTGTAAACTCCCACGTCGGTTCCACCGAGGGGAACCTTGTCCTAGGAATGGCCAAACCTATGCTTACCATGTTCATATGTCCTAACCAAAGCTAAAGGAACACACTACCCCACCTTAGTGCCGCCCTCCGGAGAAATCTAGGGGGTAGACCGCGCGGGGGCTGCTGGCTAGGGTTTCGCCCCAGAACGGGCTTCGGGGCCCGCATGCAACCCAGAGCATGCATGTGGACCTAACATGTCTGTGCATGTGTGTTGGTGGGTTGATGGGATCCAATAGCTATAGCCCCCGGCCGCTCTCACCTGCCTCCCACGTACATATCGCTCCCGGCTCAAGACTTAGAGGTGTAAACTCCCACGTCGGTTCCACCGAGGGGAACCTTGTCCTAGGAATGGCCAAACCTATGCTTACCATGTTCATATGTCCTAACCAAAGCTAAAGGAACACACTACCCCACCTTAGTGCCGCCCTCCGGAGAAATCTAGGGGGTAGACCGCGCGGGGGCTGCTGGCTAGGGTTTCGCCCCAGAACGGGCTTCGGGGCCCGCATGCAACCCAGAGCATGCATGTGGACCTAACATGTTGTGCATGTGTGTTGGTGGGTTGATGGGATCCAATAGCTATAGCCCCCGGCCGCTCTCACCTGCCTCCCACGTACATATCGCTCCCGGCTCAAGACTTAGAGGTGTAAACTCCCACGTCGGTTCCACCGAGGGGAACCTTGTCCTAGGAATGGCCAAACCTATGCTTACCATGTTCATATGTCCTAACCAAAGCTAAAGGAACACACTACCCCACCTTAGTGCCGCCCTCCGGAGAAATCTAGGGGGTAGACCGCGCGGGGGCTGCTGGCTAGGGTTTCGCCCCAGAACGGGCTTCGGGGCCCGCATGCAACCCAGAGCATGCATGTGGACCTAACATGTCTGTGCAGT
>QXEO01000906.1:2261835-2528782 GCA_007115705.1 Dactylis glomerata | reverse complement strand
GCCAGCCTATGCCAAACAGTCGACCCATCGCAAAGAAGACTGGCAGCTCCGATTCTGAAGACAAGCTTCGGGGAGAAGATGTGCAGGACCAGCGCCGACGAAAATCTTCACACCGAGACCGCCCGTCGCCTGTCATCGTCGCCACACGCCCCCGAGGCTGCAGCTCCGACTTCATAAGAAGGGAAGTCAAGGAGGAAGACGAGTCGAACACGCCGAAAGAAGAGCCAACTAACAAGAACCTGCCGCAATCACACCATCGCTGATCACCGTCATCGTTGCCACGCAACCCATCCACGCGGCACCCTACACCCGCCACCGAAACCAACCACTAGTCTCTCCGGCCGATGCACATCTCCAAGAATGATGCCCTCAAGAGGGAAACGACACCGGAGCGTTGTCATCATCCGATCAACAGATCAAGGGTTTCCCCCGGAGAAGGCGGAAGGAAGGTAGGAAGCTTCACCTCGACGATGCCTTCAAGAAGGAGATGGTGCCCAAAGCACCACCATCGCCGGCTCCGGCCATCAGCCAAAAGCAGGTTTTCACCCGGATCTACTCCTGAAGACCTCCGTCCAGCTCATCAGTCCAGCCACCGTGCACCACTTCACTGTCGCGCAGAGCAACCCGCTCCACAACAACCACCCGCAGCTTCCTCCGAGGAAGAAGCAGCACCAACCGCCGCACCTCACGGAGAACACCTGCGGTCAGACGCCGGCATGATCGCCGGACGCAGTGAGCCACCGTGCCCTGCCGAACCCCATGCCGCCAGGAAACCGAGCCCCATGGCACCAGGAAACAGAGGAGCACCGCCGGTTCTAGGCCACAGTCACACCAACCATAGCCGAGGCAGCCCGAGACCACCTTCTTGCCGCTGCTGAGCACCGACGGGTCCAGATTGGACCGGAAGACCCAGTAGCACAATCACCCGAGCCACCACCTCCTTCCAATGGTGTGAGACCCAGGCCGGCTGCTGCGCCACCCTCATGGTCGAAGCCGCCGGCCCCCTTCCGCAAGGCATGCGCAGGCACACCACCACGGCCACCCCGAGCTCCCGCCGTGGGCTTCGCGTGTGTGCGGCTTGTGCTTGTAGCCAGGTTGGCCGGGTGTGCCTTGGGGGTCTTGTTTAGCCCTGGACGTGTGTTGTGTGTTGTGTGTTGTTGGGTGGGGGGCTTGGCCCCGTTTGTATCGGTTTTGTCCGGTTTCCACCTAAAAAATCGGACACCTTCTTCTTAATTAATTAATTAGGGCAATGCTTATTGCCCCATTTAAAAAAAAATCCAAGCTATCATTGCAAGAATTTAAGAGGCAGTTGGCAGATCATGTATGCATTTCATATGAAGATTTGCAATAGACAGCGCTGACTTGGAGGCTAATTGAAAAGGACCGGAATTGCAATTTCTTGTGTTGCCTTGACGATAATACAACAGTGAACTCAATGAGTAGGCATGTGACAAGAGTAGCTGATGGTTTTGTTGATAAAAGAACTACAACCCAACAGAAAGCTCATGACCTACACCAAGCTCCTGCCTTGAACAAGAACCAAGCACAACATACAGTACATGTTCCACCAAAGAAAATAAAACCTCGGCCTTTTGTTCCACCTAAGAAACAACAGAAGAAGTGATATGATGCAACTGGACAGTCAAGTTCTCAACCTTCAAGTGTATCTACAGCATGAGTAGTACGGTTGTCAATTTTATCACTTTTGTCAAATTCTATTTCCAATTTTGTCCCTTTTGTTAAATTCCAGTTGCATTTTTGTCACTTCGGTGTTAAATGTACTCAGATTCAGTGATGAATTTGGTGACTCCTGATTGTGTTAAATGACAGTGAACAATGTTGTCACTTATGTTGGTGCTACATCTTAAATTTTTGTCACTTTCGTGTGTAATTCATATTTGCTTTGCAACTGTCGAAATTCAGTAATAAAAGCAACCAGATGTTGCCAAAATGTTGACTGAATTCTGTGAATATTTTCATACAACTATTTCACCAGATTATGCAAAAATGCTGTCAAATTTTCATACATAAACTTCACTATATTCCAGTACAAAGTACACACAGACCTGACTACTATATCTAAGTTCGCTACAGGCTCCAAACTACAGATACCCAACTTCATAGCATCTGATTTTATAATGACATCGTGGTAATCTCCAGTGCCGCAAGTTCCGCAAGAGCCTCTCCTCCGCCGGCCGCGGCGGTAACGGCCCCTCGCCGTCGGCGTCCTCCGTCTCGCTCTCCGGCGGGCCCGAGGAGGACGACGAGCCCGTCTGGGAGGAGGAGGAGGGCACCGTCGAGCTCGTGCAAACCACGCCAAGAACGTCCTCATCCTCATGAGCGACACCGGCGGCGGGCACCGCGCCTCCGCCGAGGCCATCAAGGACGCATTCCGCATCGAGTTCGGCGACGACTACCGGATAATTAAGCCCCGCGACCTCCCCTCTCCGTGAATTGAACCCCTCACACTCATAGTCTCCAGTAAAATGCTGGCAGCTCCAAACTGAACCACATCTCGATCCAAAAATTCCCCATTCGCCTTCCTCCCATCAGGGTTTGTGCCGGGGATTCATCCTCGCCGGCGCGCGCCTGCACCCGCCCGTCCTCCTCCACCACCGCTTGCGCCGGTGGTTGTTCATTGCCGTCCTGATTCACCACCGCTGCAGGAAGGAGGGAGCCAGACATCCCAGGCGGCTGCAATGTCGCGCCTCCAGCCCCGCTCAGCCCACGAACTGATCGACCTATTCTACGAGCATCTGGGCTCTGCGACGCTTTGGCCGGAGCATGCGCACCAACTGTTTGACGAATTGCTCTGTCAGCCTGTGCCGGTACCAGTGCGCAAAATCAATGGCTTATTTGCCGCACTTGCGCGTACGCCGCCCTCCACCTCGTGCCCTGATGGCCCTGCCCTCGCCGTCACTCTCTTCAGTCACATGGCCCAAGCGAGCCGCCACCGTGTGACAGCACCAACCAATTACACCTACAACATAGTGATTGACTGCTGCTGCCGGGCACGCCGCCCAGACCTAGGGCCTGCATTCTTCGGCTGCCTCCTCAAGGCAGGCGTCACGCCGGATGTCGCCACCGTCAGCAGCTTATTGAAGTGTCTCTGTGACATGAAGCAGACGGACGAGGCTCTGGACGTGCTGCTCCACAGGATGCCTGACGACCTGCCTGATGCCAGGTCCTACTCGATAATTCTCAAGAGCTTCTGCAACAACGGGAGGAGCCAACGTGCGCTTGACCTGCTCCAGATGATGACCAGAAAAGGAGCTAACCACTCCCCCAACGCGGTATCATACAACTTAGTAATCCATGGCTTCTTTAAGGAGGGTGATGTAAGCAAAGCATGTGATCTATTCCATGAGATGATACAACGTGAGATTGCGCCTACTGATGTCACGTATAACTCCATTGTCGATGCGCTGTGCAAAGCAGGAGCAATGGACAAGGCAGAGGTGATCCTTCGACAAATGGCTGATAATGGTTTTCAACCATGCACCAAAGCATATAATAGCCTAATCCATGGATATGCCACTTTGGGCCAGTCGAAAGAGGTCGTTAGGTTGCTGAAAGAAATGACAAGTCAAGGTGCTATACCAAACACTGTTACTTGCAACTCTCTCATCAGGGGCGGAGGCAGAAAATTACTATGAGGGGGGCCAATGCAAGAAAATAGAGCATCAAATTTGTTAGAGGGGGCCGAACCAGTAAAATTACCTATTTTTAAGGGTGTTTTAGCACAAAAATGCAGGGGTATATACCAAAATTTTCCAAGTTAGGGGGGGCCAGGGCCCCTGCTGGTCCCCCCTGTCTCCGCCACTGTCTCTCATGACCTATCTTTGCGAGCAGGGAAGAGTCAAGGAAGCTGCAAAAAAATTTCATTCCATGGCTTTGAAGGGCCGGAAGCGTAATGTCATCTCATACTCTATTATGCTCCATGGGTATGCTAAAGAAGGATCCTTTAATGATATGATTGATCTGTGTGCGCTGATGGTAGGAGAAGGAGTTGTACCCGATCTCCATGTTTACCAGATTTTGATTGATGCATTTGCTAAGTGCGACAGGATGGATGTGGCTATGCTTTTCTTCGAAGACATGTTGAAGCATGGAGTGAACCCTAATGAAGTCGTATATTTAATTGTCATAGCTGCGTTTTGCAGAATGGACAGGATGGATGATGCTATGGAAAAATTCAATGAGATGATCGATATGGGAGTACCACATGACACCACCATTTACAGGCTCATGATTGAGGGTTATCTTAAGCATGGTGATTCCGTGAAGGCCATGGAATTGATTACACAAATGAAGACCAAGGATATTCGTCATAACCCGCGGAAGGGTAATGGAAGAACATAATATATTTGACATGGTTACATGTCCTTGTGAGAGGGCTGATCCTGTTACATTTACTGCAATGATTGGCACATATTTTTGGTGGCCAAGATGGAGGAAGCATCCAGAGTATTAGATGATATGGGCCGTAGTGTAGAAGGATCAATAATGAATTGGTTTTATGCAGAGAAATGTTGGGCAAGAGAGTCAAACATACAACTTATGTACCTAGCATCATACTGGATGGGTTATTCCAGTTTCCAAGATGGTGAATTGTTGTTGCGTTATCTGAACTATTTTTGCAGCAAAATGCTTTATACTGTTTTATGTGGTATTTTAACTGGCACATTAACTCATGGTTAAACTACTCTGATAATTAAGTAGCTAAATGACAATTCAGATTGATACTTCAGTTAGTTTTAGGTAAAGGTTTCCTGTTGGCATCAAAGTACATTAAGTGACTGCAAACTATTACAAAGTGCCGTCTGAGTAGATAGCTGATGCACTAGAACTGAAAATATAATCTGTTTTGCTATGTACATTTTTAACCCAATGTTCTTCTTTCTGATCTATGTTTGCTTTAGCAGTCGCAAAAAAAGAAGATTTACATTAGCTTTAGAAAATGAAAAGCTAATGTGCCCTTTTTTTACATGTTCCCAGTTGAGTTGACTTTGAGTCATAAGGAATCCTTGTTGTTGCCTGTGCAATGGATGCTCTCTATACATCATAGGTTTGTAAGTCTATCTCACGAAAGGATTAAATGTTTCCTGTTGGCATCAAAGTACATTAAGTGACTGCAAATTATTACAAAGTGCCGTCTGAGTAGATAGCTGATGTAGTAGAACTGAAAATACAATATTTTTTTGCTGTGTACATTTTAACCCAATGTTCTTCTTTCTGATTTACATTACTTTAGCATTCATAAAAATATATTTACAATAGCATTAGAAAATAGAAAAGTGATTCCAGGATATTTGAATTAAGAATTTTGGTCATGTAATGAGGATACCATGCTGTGCTGAGTAAAGAACCCTTCTTATATGTCTGTCGTGTCAATTATCTCAGAGGTTTAATTCATGTTGAATTCGCCGATTATTCCCCATTTATTATATCTATTTCTTGTGTATGTTTGTGTCACAAGGTGTGATTGCCCCCCTATTAGATTTTATTAGAATGCTAAAGCCATCTCTTATTACCATAGGGCGTAATTGTAATTCACAGTGTAGGTCTTGTTTGTGTGAATACTGGTCTTTTTAGTCAGACCTTGTTGAGATTTATGATTCGTTTGTTGTATGCTGCTCGTTCAAGTTTGCTCATGTATTTTTTTATGATGAGGATGCTTGAGTCAAGATTTTGGTGATGTTAAGAGGTACTTGCTGTACTGAGGTTGACATCAAGGAAATAACCCTTCCTGTATGTCATCTTGTTCAAGTTATCTCCAGTGCTTAATTTTTATTCGTTTTGTCAATTCTACTGCACTAATTCTCAGTTTCATTTGTATGGTTGTGTTTGGATTTTACTAGAATGCATTAGCCATTATTTTAGACCACATGTTTAACTTTTAGTTCATTGCTTAGTTTGGAAGTTGTGCTCTGCAGTCGTGTTTGATTAGATGTAAATTTTATCTTCCACTTGGCATGCTTGAGCTAGCCCTTGATATTTTTTGGCAGGTCTTTGACAAGAGCATTGTGATTTACGATTGAGTTGTTGCATTATATTCAAGTTAGATGACATGTTTCATTTTCTTGTTTATAATAATGTTTGACATGCTGAATTTTGCTGCAGGCGCCTGTTAGATGAAAATTAGTTATTTTAGCAGTGCCATGTTTCTTGGTATCCACTCTTTTTACTTGGCTTCCAAATCGACAGCTTAGTAGTGAGTTCACTTTTACCTAACCATTCTGTAGTTTCAAGCCTGGAATGCTAATATTCATGGATAGCTGTGAATAGTATGACTCCTAAATTATCAACTTATATCTTTGTCTTTAAAATATGACCTATCTTATGTCTTTTCTAAGTAATTATGCATGAGAGTATAAACTCCATCTGTTCTATTGGTTGATCAGTTCTGGCTTGAAACTTGAGTATGGTATTGCTTGCTTGCAAAATGCAAGAGCTAAGTGGTTTAGTTGAGGACCTGTGCGTACTTGTATTCTATCCTGTATCTGATAAATCTGTACCGCAACTACTTTGTCTACTTAAGTTTATGGGACTTGGAACACTTGTTCTAGATTGGCATCTATTGGTTCGTTTACATGGTCTAGCTGATGCCTTGCAACCTTACATTCAGCATTTAATCCTTTCTTAGTAAAGGACCATTTGCAGTATCAATCGCAGTCATCTGCGCTGCAAAGTAACACTGTTGCAGAATGACATTGATCAAGCTGGTTCGCATAGTAAACTGATTACTTTGCAACTTTACCTTCAACCATAGACTGTTTTTTTTAACAACCATAGACGGTTTCTTAGTAGGACCATTTGCGACATCCTTTGTATCAATCGAAGTCTGGTGTGCTGGGAGTTAAAACTGCAGGTCTCTCTGCACTTGCGTCCTCACGTTTGCATTGGATGGCTCGACATGAGCAAATGTCCTGTTGCTCGAAGGTCTGAACTCATATATATTTTAACTGAGTTCAGTATTTTGTTTTGCACATAAATTATATCTTAACCATGGACAGAAGAGTCTCATGGTAGTTGAATGCTCAAACAAGCAGACTTTTTTAAAATAATGACTTCCTTGCAAAAAAGGGAGATGAGTATACGTTCCGCAGTAATATACACCGGTTGGTAGGTTCTGGCAATGAGTAATTTTTGCTTCATCTAATGATTTGTGTTACCAAAAATTAATCACCTTAAATGTGGAATTAGCCTCGCTAAATAAGTGTATGATCTATGCTCTCATTTCTCCGGGTCCTTTCATAGCAACACTGCCATGCATTATTTGAAAATATATTAATCTGTATAATTGGCTTCATATTCATGTTTGATGCACTGTACCAATCTATATCACCTCCAGGTTTAATTTTTTCCATACAGTACTAGAATACACAAGTAATTCACTAATATAAAAGAAAGTTTGTACTGCTGACACTACAACCGTGTAATGCTGCAGCTTTGAAGTCTTTCCTGATGCCAGGGTCCTTGAACTTCAGAGCAAATTTAGTAAGCGCACTTGGTGATTCGCCGATGCTATCGATACAAGCAAATGTCACGCCCTTCTTGTCCATGTCCTTCAGCGTCATGTCGTTCGTAAAGGCTAGCATTCAGGATCAGCCGATCTCTCACCACCAATTCGGCAGTTCCTCTGGGGTTTGGCCCGGGATGCTTTAAAACCCGTGCAGGCCACAACATAGAAGCACCTCTGGCTTAAATCC
Organism: Dactylis glomerata; assembly: GCA_007115705.1. NCBI lineage: Eukaryota > Viridiplantae > Streptophyta > Magnoliopsida > Poales > Poaceae > Dactylis > Dactylis glomerata. The sequence continues at coordinate 2,521,070 of QXEO01000906.1, read as the reverse complement.
ATGGTGTAGTACGCTACCTGCTAGCTACGCTTCCATGACCAATTAACAAGTCGCTAGCCGACGATGGCGAAACTAGTCCAGACCAAAAAATGAGGAGAAACACGTAAGTACAGAAGAAGACTATGCTGAATCTACAACAAAACTTATGGACGGTCACGTTTTGAAAAAACAAAGCAGATCAAATGAGCCTATAACCTCTGACAGTTTTCGACTTTCTCATTGCAGGTAAGAGGTCTCCATACATCGTTCAGGCACCCAGACTTCCTTTTCCAGCACAGACAACAAACCACACAAGCATGAACTAGTAAAAAGGACTTAAGGACTCTATGCTGCAAACATGCCCAGCCAACAACTGAAATCCCACTGAAGCGACCTAACTTCACTGAGTGAGATATCATCAAGTCAGTAGCTCAGGCTGCTCGACCACCGTCAAATCAACTTTCAGATGCAGCACGTTGTCGATGAAGTAGTTGTCGTCAGCAATGAAGTTTGACCATTCAACCCCAAAAAGATCATCACATCCATGCATGGAAGCACCGGTAAACATAGCAATATCCTTCCACTTGCGCACAAATTTCCCTGACGGTCTTTTCCTTGCAGCAAACTCAGAATCTAAAGTCAAACACGTCGCATCCTTTGGCTTCTTAACGACCCCAAAATAGAGGCCAAAGCGACACGACTTACTATTCTCATCCATTTCACAAAATGGACAGAGATAAAACTCCCACCCTGCAACATAGAAATAGTCCGACCATATTTCTCTTGTCGGGAATAGATGGGAGCATTGCTCGCGCGTTAGATCAAGGTAAGCTATAACCTCTGGGTAGGGCCGGTCAAACTCAACCACTTTGAGAGATCTGTATATGTAGGCTCGCTCTGGAACAGGTGTTGCAAGTGCTGCAAGAGCACCTTGCTTGTGTCCGGGGTAAGCTTTGTGTAGGAGCGCATCAGTAATACGCTTAGTTGCTTGCTCATGGTCTATATCATCTTCAGCGCATGTTAAAACCTTGTGTAGTTTCCTCCAGCTCATATAATTAAAGCGCACCAACGGAAGTAAATGTGAACTCCATATCTTACGCCTTTCCTCTGATTCTGGGTATTGCTTGCGAGCCCACTTGAGCAAAAAGTTATATACGTCGTCTTCAGAATGTACTTGTAGGTCACTACTCGAAAAGATAGCTTCAATCACAACAAGAGGCATGCCCATTAATTCACGAGGGAGCCTGAAATGAGCAAATCATGATTAAGTTCACACTTCATGCAAAATTGGATGTGTGCATCAATCAAGAGCTTTGCCTCCTTTTCAAGAAAAAAGTATACACTTCATGCACGATTATGCGAAAAAAATGTTTCGCTTTCTTATGTGAGGAAAATGTCTACTATTTTTTTCAAATAAAAATGAAATGTGGGTCAACCGGATGGACATCACTCACTTAGCACAATCATTGTATTTGTTGGCAAGGAATTCCTTGGCTGAATCTGTCAAATGCTGAAGCTCAGCAGCTAATGACATGGAGCATGGATGGTCTAGGTAGAGCAGTGCAGATTCTGTGGTCATAGGCAAGCTTGTGAGCAACTGATTGCAATGCATAATGCAAGAAAGAACCTCAAATTTGTCTGCAGCCATCAGGATGTCGAGCACAAGAGTGGGCTCAGTTGTTGTCAACTTTCCACTGTACATAAAGCTTAAAAGCTCCATAAGGGCATTTTCCTCTGTTTCAGGAAGAATAAAAATAAAAGAAGAGGATAGTAGAAAACAGGCCTAATATCCAGGATGAATTTGAGCTTTAGTCCCGGTTGTGTTTTGATCCGGGACTAATGCTCACATTAGTCCCGGTTCAAAAGGCTATGTGGGCCAGAAATCTTTAGTCCCGGTTCAAATGGGACCTTTAGTCCCGGTTGGAGATACGAACCGGGACTAAAGGGTTAGTGACCTTTAGTCCCGGTTGGTATCTCCAACCGGGACTAAAGCCCCACCCTTTAGTCCCGGTTGGTGTTACCAACCCGGACTAAAGGGTCTCCCCCAATTTTCCTCTCATGCCTAACCCCCCCCCCCCCCCCGCGTAGAAAAAACGTCTAAAAAAAATAAACGAAAATGATAAAAACTTCAAATTTCAAAATCCTTTGACATGCATGTACCTCATGCAACTAACTTTTATGGAAAATTTGAAATTTTGAATTTTGAATTTTTTTGCAAAAAAAGGTTGTTCCAAATTAAAACGGCTCTAACTTTTGCATACGGACTCGAAAAAAAACGTATAATATATGAAAAATTATCTACACAAAATTTTACATCCGATTTGTCGCCTTGTGGTGAAATCAGGACTACGCCTGCTCCTGCGCCTTGGATTATTTTGGAGCCATCGAAATACATCGTCCACACACTTGATAAATCTGGAGGACCTGTATTTTGTAACTCCAGCCACTCTGCTGTAAAATCTGGCAAAATTTGCGACTTGATTGCCTTTCGCTTTTCGTACGTAATGTCCAGGGCTGATAATTCAATTCCCCATAAAGAGACACGTCCTGTTGCCGAAGGATTGTTCAATATATTGGAGAGTGGTGCTTTATTGACCACTATGATTGGATGCACCGCGAAGTATTGTCGTAGTTTCCGGGCTGTTGTGAAAACATTGTATGCGAGCTTTTGGTAGTGCGGGTACCTTTGCTTTGTTGGAGAGAGTACTTCACTGATGAAATACACTGGCCTCTGAACGCCGTGAGCTTTTCCTTCTTCACTTCTTTCGACTACTAGTACTGTACTTACCACTTGATGTGTTGCTATGATGTATAATAGTAGTGGTTCTCTTTCCTTTGGTGCGACCAACACCGGAGGTGTGGAGAGCACTTTTTTCAACTGCGTGAAGGCCACGTCCGCTTGTTTCATCCACTCGAATTTATCATCTGATTTTTTCATGAGCGCGTAGAAAGGTAGTGCTTTCTCTCCTAGTCGAGCCACAAATCGACTTAGCGCCGCGACGCGCCCTGCGAGTTTCTATACGTCGTGTAGCTTCGTTGGTTTTCCCATTGTTAATATTGCTTGGATCTTTTCTGGGTTTGCCTCTATTCCTCTTGCTGATACTAGGAACCCCAAAAGTTGCCCTGCTGATACACCGAAGGAGCATTTTGTCGGGTTGAGCTTGAGCTTATACTTGTTTAGGTTGTCGAAGGTTTCCGCCAGGTCGCTGATAAGAGACTCTTCCTTTCTCGTGGTGATGACCACATCATCGATGTAAACTTAGATGTTTCGCCCTATTTGACTTCCAAGGCAGTTTTGCATCATCCTCTGATAAGTTGCTCCTGCATTTTTTAGGCCGAAAGGCATGACTTGGTAGCAGAACACGCCATAAGGTGTTATGAAAGCTGTTTTTTCCTCGTCTTCTTTCTTCAACTTGATCTGGTTGTAGCCGGAATATGCGTCAAGGAAGGAAAGCCTTTCACACCCTGCTGTTGAGTCAATTATTTGGTCGATGCAAGGCAGGGGGAAGGGATCCTTTGGACAGTGTTTGTTGAGAGATGTATAATCGACACATACTCTTTGTACGTCTGTATTCTTCTTGGGGACTATTACTGGATTAGATACCCAAGTCGACGTTTTGATTTCTCGGATGAACCCTGCGTTTTCCAGCCTATGTAGCTCTGATGCTATTGCTTTCCTCTTGGGTTCATCAAATCGTCGTAGTGGTTGCTTGACCGGCTTTGCTTTAGGATCCACGTTTAGTGCGTGCTCGACGAGTTTCCTGGGAACACTTGGCATATCTAAGGGACACCAGGCGAAGATTTCCCAGCGCTCACAGAGGAACTCGACGAGCACGCTTTCCTATGCGGGGTCCAAGTTTACCGCTATGGAAGTGGTCTTGTTTGGATCCATCGGATGGACCTGTATTTTCTTCGAGTCTTGAGTTGCATCGAAAGCCTGATCTGGCAGGGATCGCCCGACGTTGGGTAGCACGTTGTGGTCGGTTTTGCCTTTTAGTCTTTCGTACTCTGTTGTCATGCCGAAGGTTTGTGCCAACCTGTTAAATTCTTTGTCACAGGTGTTGGATACTTCGAAGCTTCCTTGTACCGTGATCGTTTCTTTAGGTCCTAGTATCTTGAGTGTGAGATATGCATAATGAGGTACTTCTATGAATTTTGCAAATGCTGGGCATCCCAGGATTGCGTGGTATTGTGAGGGCCAGTCTATGACTTCAAACTCCAGCTTTTCTCTGCGATAATTGTTGTTGTCGCCGAAACAGACATCGAGTTCTATTTTGCCCAAAGGATAATTTGCGGCTCCTGGTACTATTCCGTGGAAAGAATAATCTGTTGGCTTTAAATTTTCCAATGATATGCACATTTCTCTCAACGTTCTGGCGTATATTAGGTTTATACTGCTTCCTGCGTCCATGAATACTCTTCCGACATCATATCCTCCTATCCCGGCTTTAAGCACCATTGGCGAGTGGCCTGGTCTGGGTACTTTCCTCGGATGGTCTGCTCTGCTGAACCTAACTGGTCCGAGTCTGACAATATCCTACCTTCTACTACTAACTCCTCTAGGCGAGAGGAGGTACATTGGTCAAGGTTGAATTGGAGTCGAGACCAAACTACGGTGGTGTCTTGCTTGGTCCGTGACACGTGTCCTGAAACTATGTGCTCCATCTTCTCACCATTCGTGGTCGGATATTGGGCAAGGCGAGTCATTCATCATCAGGTCTGTAGAGGGTGTTGTTTGCCACTAAGCATTGTATCGTGTTGGGTGCGTGAGAGGACTTGTCTTCATGGCATTGTACTGGCCGTCTGGCCCTTCGAGGATGTATTCTTTAAAAAACAGTCTTCATATTCTTTCTGTTACATTTGGAAACATAACAATTGGCAGATTTGGAGTGTGGACAATGTATAATCTCCAGCTCAAGAAACAACATCGTGTACCTACTTTTCTCCACAAAATTGAGTATAATTAAGCAAACACAGCTTTCAATGTCAGATAACTCTTACATGTATACTACTATACCACATCAGCTCAAAGCACATCACAGGTTCCCTTAGTTATTCCTCGTTACCCTAAAACAACCCTAATAGAGGGTCAGCCTGAGCAACCTTAAGGGAAACGAAATTATCGCAATTTTTTTGAGGCGTAGCAACCCCAAGCCCGAATTAATGTCTGAATCGCATGGGTGGGAGATGGGGGAGGGACAATACGCACCTTTCTCCTTGATGTGGCTCGCCGACTCGGGGAGGGAATGTCCACTGACGTCGTCGCAGGCGACGACCTCTAACTGCAGCACCCTGTCGGAGAAGTTCTCTGAATTGAACGCGAACTCGAAGCTGGGCACCTCGCCCCAGCGCGAGAAATCCAGGCCCATCAACACCTCAGCCGGCACCCCCGTATTCGCCGTCTCTTCGCCGCCGGCCATGCGCTCTGCCACCTCTAGAAGAGGAAGGACGCGTGGGACCGTGGCGGTAAACCCTAGCTCGCGAATGGGTTCGTCGAGAAGGCGAGATGGCGGTCGAATAATGATTTTTTTTTTCAAGACCCGCGAACCCCCTTTCAATTTGTAGAAAGAAAAGAATTGCCAAGAGGACCTTTCAATGTGGCTAAATTACAAACTATGACCAACCAATTATATGTGGATTATATATATAACATAACCGAAACTGCCACATAATTTTTTCATACAAATCAACAATATCATATTTATGCCACGTAATTTAACTATTGCTATACAAAATTTTGGTCTCAGAAATTACACTCACCTCGAAATAGTTTTTCGCTCCGCTTTATAAATAGTGTGTAACTCGAGATCTAGTGGTCCTTATTAGTTGGTCGTCTTTTAGGACATCTTTTGGTCCTAAATCAATACTTTTGACCGTCGCAAAAAAAGTTTACGTGCTGTAGTTTGGATTAGAACTAATTAGCGAGTACTTCAGCGATAACAGAAAGTCGTGTCCCCTTGTCAAGCCTATGTACAATACCAGGGCGCACAAGAGCTTCCAGAACCTCATCTTAAAGTTCTCTAGCGGTTCATTGATCAACATCAAATGACAAGAAACTACCACATTTGTGCCAAATGTGTCGGCTAGCTACCACTTTTGGATTTTGTGACACATAAATACCAGTTTTGTGGTTCAGGTGTGACAGAGCGCCCTGATCTGCTTGTTTTAGCGTTTTAACAGAGAAACTGACAAATATGGCCCACCTGTCGGTATGACATGGCGCCGCGAGACGGTGGACGAGTCACGGCCGTTAGGGTATCATTCGGAGGGGCAGATCGGGCAGTCATAGTTATTCTCCCGCGCCCCCCACTTCACTGCGAGCAAGATGGACAGAGGCGGTGGCGATGGCGGCGATTCGGCCGGAGCTGGTGACGGAGGCGGCGGAGGTGGTGGTGGCGGCGGCAACGACGGCCGTTTCGTCCATCAAGTTCTTTTTGGCCCCGGATTCAACATGGGCTGCGTGGACTTGTCCCTCCCTGAAGATGGCGACCACGATTTCTCGGAGCCAGATTCCGATGAAGATCCAGCCCCTTCTAGCACACAGATGACGGCGACCAGCGTCTTCACCGGCGACCCGCTCAGCCACTACGTCTCGGACTGCGGGTAAAATTTCTCTCTCAATATCTCTGGAAATTCTCTCTGTAAATTAGATGGGGGAAAAGGGGGGAATTGTAGATTGCATGTTGATTTCTTGCTGTACATTCATCCTAGGGAGAATGCAGAGATGTGGGATCTGTACATTCAATTCGATGGAGCAAAATTTGTGCAGACAACTATGCGTAGGTGTGATATTAGGTATCTGTCACTTCTTGGATTGATGGAGAAGGAAGGATATGGGCTGTGTGATTCAATGTACTATGTGAAAGATGAAGGGGAGGGACTGAATGGTCTAGAAATTCTGGACAGTAACTTTAAGGTGGAAGAAATGCTCGGGAAATATGACAGCTCCAGGAAATTGGTGTTGACTGTTATGAGGGATAAGAGGAAGCAAGCCATTATTGTTTCTCCACAGAAGAACACTCAAAAATTGGACTGTGAAGTGCCTTTGCAGACCTAGAAGAGTGTGAATTTTGATCCTTGGGACACACATATTGATGAGGAAGATAATTCTGAAAAACAAGATGCATCAGATGGGAGTGATGGCTGGATGTTTCCATGCCAGTTTGACCCAGTTAAAGCAGCTGCCATGAGGAAGCAAGAAGTGGAGGAAATGGAGAAATATCTGGCAGAGAAAAAGAAGAAGAAGGGACAGATGGAAGATCCAATTGACAAGTATGAGGGAGACACTGATGTGGAGGACCTTTTCACCACACCATATGATGAGAATGAGATATCTGAAGCAGAAGCACCAGTGAAGAAGAAGGTAAAGAAGCAGGGCCCAACTCTCAGATCACATTCACAGATTGAGCAAGAAGTAAAGCTAGACTGGGCACCATCTGATGATGAAGGTGAAGAAGGGTTTCTGGCAGAGGAAGATGATGATGGACATGAGCCACTGCCATTTTCACTGTCCAAGGGAAGGAAGAGCAGAGCAAAGAAACAGTTACCAAGGGTATGGTATGATGAAAATAGAGAGAATCCTGAGGGACAGTTTCAGATTAGACTCTGCTTCAGAGATGTGTACCAGTTTAGGCAAGCATTGTGCAGGCTGCATATTTTACAGACAAGGAACTTTCATTATCATAGGAACAGCCCTGAAAGAATTATTGTGTGGTGTGAGGAGGAGAAGAAAGAGAAGTACAATTGCCAGTTCTACATGACAGCTTCCAGGATAAAGCATGAGCAGACTTTTTGCATCAAGAAAATGCAACTTGTGCACTCATGCCCTACAGAACCAGCAAGCACTAGGGTGAACTGTAAATGGCTTAGCAATGCCTATGTCCAAGAGTTCAAGTCTGATCCCAACACAGGCATTACTTCTCTGCAGGACAAAGCTAAGGTTGACTTTGGTGTTGATGTTCCTAGGAGAATGGCATACAGGGCAAGAACTAAAGCCATCCAGATGGTTCTAGGTGATCACAAGAAGCAGTACCACAGGATTAGGGACTACTTGCAAACAGTTATAGATAAAAACCCTGGCTCTAGGTGTATTGTCACAACTGTCACTGGACCAACAGAGGAAGAGCAAGAAGCAATCAAAAGAGGACAACAAGTTTTCATATCTGACAAGCCAAGGTTTCATGGCCTATTCTTCTGTGTCAATGCAGCAAAGCAGGGATTTTTAGATGGATGTAGACCATTCATTGGCCTAGATGGCTGCTTTGTCAAACTAACAACTGGTGCACAAATTTTGGCAGCTACTGGAAGAGATGGCAACAATAACATCTTTCCTATTGCCTGGGCTGTTGTTGCTAAAGAAGATACAGAGAATTGGCAGTGGTTTTTGAGTCAGTTGAAGGAAGCTTTGGGTGGAGAGCAGGGGAAGTTTGGGTATTACACCATGATGTCTGACAGGCAAAAAGGCCTCCTTAAAGCTGTTAGTACAATTTTCCCAAACAGTCCCCACAGGTTTTGCCTCAGGCATATATATGCCAACTTCCAAACTGCAGGTTTCAGAGGAGAAGATCTGAAGAAATGCTTAGACAATGCCTCCTATGCATACACAAAGGATAGGTTTGACCTAGCCATGGAGGAGATGAAGAAACAGTGTCAGCTTGCTTGGGCTTGGTTATCCAAAATCCCTGTGAGTTCATGGGCAAGATGGGCAATGGACACCAATTGCAAGACAGATTTAGTGGTGAACAATTTAAGTGAGGTTTTCAACAGGTGTATTCTGGATGTGAGAAACAAGCCCATAGTAACCATGCTTGTTGGCATATATGATAAGCAACTGATGAGGTTTGATGATAAGAGAGAGGGAGGCAGAAGTTCCAGCTGGGAAATCACTCCATATTATGCAGAGAAGCTAGAACTCATGAAGCTTTATGCAAGGAAATGTATATCCACTAGGGCAGATGTAGGTTTGTGGCAAGTCAAGAGTGGTGAAAAAAGTTATGAAGTAAACTTGGATAATAGGACATGTTCTTGTAGGAAATGGGATCTCACTGGACTACCTTGCAATCATGCAGTTAGTGCTATCTACAAAGCCAAAGGCCATCCAGAGGATTTTGTCTCTGATTTCTTCAAGAAACCCATGTACATAGACAGCTACAACCATGTTTTCTCTCCTATGCCAGGCCAGCATGGCTGGACAAAGACAAACACTGAAGACATCATGCCACCAGGCTTTAGAGATCATCAGAAGGGTAGGAGGCAGGAGAAGAGGAGGAGAGGAAAATTTGAACCACCAAAGCCTAAAGAAACATCAAGGATGGCCACTATCACCTGTGGTAACTGCAAAGTGCAAGGCCATAGATATACAAACTGCTCTCAGCCATTGAGGCCTGATCTTGCCATCAGGAAAAACAGCCACAAAGTAATGCACAAACTTTCTAGGTTTTATGATATAAATGTACATTTGCTTCCTATGCACTCTCACAAGCCCAATTAACATTTGTTGTAGGCCAGAAGAACCATGCCTGATGATGCAGGGCCTTCCTCTCCTGCTGCTGCCAGTACACCACCTGCTTCTGAGGCACAACCTAGAGGATCTGCTGGAAGTGCTGCCAGTGCACCACCTACTTCTGCTACTGGATTTTGGTCCTATGTAAATGCAGGTGCCAATGCTTCTGTGGGAAGGGATGCAAAAGAACCACCTCTAGCACATTTTGCAGGTGGTGGCTGTCATGATGAGTAACTGCTGGTTAACTTGATGTTGTCTGTAATCTTGCACAAACATTGGTGCTGTAGCAAGATCATTTTGGTGTAGTTTGACATGTAGCTGTAATGCACAAATAGAGCTGTGATCTGCTGTTTGTGATCATTTTGGAATCCTGATGCTATTTGTGATCATTTTGGACAAATATGACCTAGAATATGACAAGAATATTATGCTATCTGTGTTCATTTTGGATTCTAACCTAGAGGTCTCGACATCGAGTGTCGTGACCATTTCTAACTTTTTAATTCTAAAGGTTTGGACATCGAGTGTCGAGACCATTTCTAACTTTTAATTCTAAAGGTCTCGACATCGAGTGTCGAGATCATTCATTTCTCTTTTATTCTAACCAAAACATCCAAAATAAGCAACACATTCAACATCAACTTTGCATCCATTCAACATCAACTTTGCAAAATTTATGATACCATCCAGCACACATATCAAACAAGCTACAAATTGTGCAAAATAAATGGAAAGCATCCAGCACACATACACATAGCAAACATTCAACATATTACCTAATAATTTAGATCAATAGTCATCTGCATGCATCAATAAGTCATTACAACCCATAGCTACAAATTCAAAGTACACCATTACAACTAACTGTGCATATAGCACAAGTTCAACATCACAGATACATAGAGGCCTACTGATAAATGATTACAGCTTCCAGGGTTCAACAACACACTGCACCCTACATCTCACAAAGCTCAATGATCTTCTTCAGCCTTGCCCTGTTCTCTTCCTTCTGCTTCATGAACTCAACAATGATGTTTTCCAGCTTCTTCTTATCCCCCTTCAACTTGTCTCTATCTTTCTCAGCTTTAATTCTCAGAACCTTGTGCATGTTAGAATGGTGTGCTTCTGTGATCTTCTTCTGCTCAATCTCAACTCTTGCTTCAAGGAGTGCTTGTTCTGCCTTTGCCTTCAATGCCAGTGCCAGCTGCTTCTCCTCCACAACTTTCTTCAGTTCATCTTGAGTCCTCCTGAGATCTTTGTGCAGCTTGCCTATCTCATCCTGCAGCTTGTATTTCTGTTCCATGTAGTCAAGTGAATCACTGGTTCTGCCTCTCTTCTGATCTCCATGCATCTGCCAGAGTGTTCTCAATGCTTTCTGCAAGCTTGATGGCCACTCTGGATCTATCCAGTGCACATAGTCACACCTATCTCCATCCTATTTAAGAAAAAGTGATGAATGAATGCCAAGTTGCATATTACACACATATCAGAAACTATTACTGCTTTACTATAACCATACACACCTCCACATCACATCCAAGAAACCTCTTGCCTGTGTAAGATCCTTCAAATGCTACGAATCTCCCAGTAACAGATCTATGCTGCTTGCATCGTTTTGCTGGAACTCCATCATCTGACCCGCAGTAGTCCGAGTCATAGATTGTGTGCATGATCTAGGTTAAGTACAGGGGACATCAGGGAAGCTATCCTAACAGTCAAGAAATTCCCAAATCTTCAACTCACAGTAACCCTAGATTCGGAGGGGCAGGGCACTTACCTCGGTGTCATCGGAGCTGATCTCGGTGGAGGATTCTTCACCATCGCCCCAAGAAACCATGGCGCCCAGGGGAGATCTCCGGCGAGACGGCGGCGGCGGCGGCGATTTGGCGACAGCAGGTCAAGGTCTCGAGCTAAGAGGAGAGGAATTGAACGGATCATATGGGCACCTAGAGGGGGGGTGAATAGGTGCTACTCAAATTTTAGTTCTTTTTCAATTTAGGCTTGACACAAAGGTAAATTCTCTAGATATGCAACTAAGGTGAATTTACCTATATGTCAACTAGCAAGCTAAACAAGATACAATAAGTAAAGGCAATAAAGGATAGAGGTAACCGAGAGTGGAGCACACGGAGACACGGATGTAATTCCCGTAGTTCCTTCCTTTTTAGGGGAAGTACGTCTACGTTGGAGGGGTGTGGTTGCCACAAAGGTCTAACCAACGCCACAAAGGCTCACCCTATTCTCCGGTGCAAGCTTCCGCCACAAAGGCCTAGCTCACTTTCCACTAAGGGATTCCTCAAGGCGGAACCGGCCTTTACAATCTTGGGGCACGCATCCACAACCGAATTGGAGGCTCCCAAGCACAACACAATGCTGTCAAACAACAAGTAGCAATATATCAAATACACAAACAAGGTCTTGGGACACAAGGGAACCCAAGACACAAGGGCCCTCAAGCAAATGAGAGGGGAAATCAAATCGCTTCGGTGAGGATGTAGATGATGGTCTTCTCCTTCGATTCTCCAAAGATCAAGAGCTTTGGTGGGTTGAGGGAGGAGATCTAGTTGATTTGAGAGCTCAACAATGGTGGTCTTCTTCTATTTTCACGAGCTGCTGGTTGGAGAAGAAGGTGGGGGTATTTATACCCCCCCAAAATATCTGACCGTTGCCAGCCAGGAAGTCCGGCTATAGCCGGAGTTAAGTCCGGCTAAAGCCGGCCACACCGGCTAAAGCCGGCCTCACACCGGCTATAGCCGGCCTGAAATATCCGGCCCAGCCGGAAATAGCCGGACAAATAGCCGGTTGAGTCCAGAGGCGCAGGACCCCTTCCGAAATCGGGCAGTCCGGCTATAGCCGGTCTGGGGACCGGCTAAAGCCGGCCTAACTGACCCAACTTCATTTGAAACTTCTCCCAGAGCATATTTTCACCATTTCCTCAATAATTTCCTTTGGGCAATATTAAATATCAAGTATAATATAGGAAACCCAATATCTTGTGCAAGAACATAATTAAATCCTGCAAAGCATAATCACACATTAATAGATAATGTATTGTTAACAAACGCCAAAATCAATTAGGCGGGAAATGCTCTTTCAATCTCCCCCTTTTTGGTGTTTGATGACAATAGATAATTTTGCATGTTTCAAACTATATAAAATATAGACGGAGCTCCCCCTTGCTATGTGCCTTATTTTAAATTTGTATTTGAATACAAAGACACATCAACAATAAGAACTCCCCCTAGATTTTATAATGTGATCCATATATGCACAAGATATATATCATAATTCAATAGCACATAATCAACAAACATATAATATGACAAGATATAGCAAGTAGGATTAATAACGATAAACATAAGTTCTACTACACAATAAGCATATAGTTCAACACATAGTAGATAACGATAAGTTCAACCATGGGACACAAGCGCACAAGCGAGCAAGCACACGACATAAGGGCTTGTGACCCAACCAAATCCAAATGGAAAACCAAATCCAAATGGAAACACATGCAAATGGGACTTTCTCCCCCTTTGGCATCAAGACGCCAAAAAGGGAGACCACAACACGAGATCACTCATCAACATCATCAAAGTCCTCATCATCCTCATCATCTTCTTGGTCATCGTCTTCTTCCTCTTCATCATCATCTCCATCTTCTTCCTCATCTTCTTCATCAACGGCTTCCTTGCCCTTGGAGGTGACTTCGGCTAACTCCTTCCAATCAAAGGTTGATCCTTCATTCCACTTGCCAAAAGAAAAAGTGTCCTCGGATTGATCTTGCTCTTGGGACTCTTCTTCATGGCTAGCACCTTTGCCCTTCTCCACAGCCCTCAAACGAGCATCCAAATCCCTTTGCTTCTTGTGGATGTGCTTGCGGTCCACATAGTCCTTGTATTGAGTTTGACGCACATCATTGTTCATGCAAAATAAAGCCCTTTGCCACCACTTGAGCTTCTTCATCTCTTGAGCCATTCCACCACTTGGTGGATCCGCATTCTTCCTCCTAGAACCAGTAGCATAGATATTGCCACCCAACACACCACTCGAAGAGGGATAAGCACTTGAGGTGCAAGACACCAAATGAGCGGTCTTCTTGTAGAGCTTGTTGGGCTTGTGCACTTCCAACTCTTCATCAAGCAAAGCTTCCTCAATCTCAAAGTCTCCTTCAATGCCTCTGTCAATGATGAGCCTCATGATGAATGGAGCATAAGGAGGGATCTTCCTATCAAGCATAGCAATCTTCATCTCCATGAAGATGAAGTACATCACATCGAGCTCCATCCCTTCACAATCTCTTCCGGCCTCGAAGACAAGACGGGCATGGTGGAGAAAATGCACAAGACCACCTCTGATAGAATCATTGTTGCCCCCACTTGGAGCAATGTTGGCACGGAATATCCGAAGCAAAATATCATAGAGGGGAAGGAGATTTGCAGTCTCTCCCGCTTTGCCCCCTGGACCATACAAACACTGGATCTTCCCTTTGTTGTACTCAGTGGTGTCAAGATGCAAGCGGGCACCTCTAGGTCGATGAATGCCATCAAACCTATAGCCCAAAAGCTTCCCAAAGTGAGACATGGTCGAGTACTTCCTCACTTCATCTGACATCCAAGTGAAACCAACCTCATCCCGAGTATCAAACTCCAATGTGGCAAAGAACTGCTGAAGCAGATGAGGATTATAGTCTTGCTTGAATACCATCAACTTGTGCAAACCCAACTTCTTGGTGACCCAAAGAGCATCGGCAAAGTTTTCATCCCTGGACAGCGATGCAATGTTGGTGACCTTCATGGGGCAAACCTTTGTGCTCATGGTCGCATAAATCTGCTCAAATATCCGCTGATGCTCTGACCGGTAGAAGGACCCACTGTCAATGTCCCTAGGCATGGTGTAGAATTTCTGCTCACGGAACTCCCGGTACTCTTGCTTGGACAGCTTCTTGAGATCACTAATGTTGGCAAACAGAGATTTCTTCTTCCGTTCTTCCAATCGCTTCTTCTTCATAGCAGCTGTCATACGAGCATCTTGATGCTCTTGACGGCGGGCAAGCGAGGGATCAACATATCGTGACCGCTTGGGTCGAGAACCACCTGCACACAGCACATAGGTAGAAAGCATATAGGATAAGCATGCATGCCAGAGGAACAAGAGCAATAGCATAAAAGGAAAAAACAGGACTGTAAATGGTGATCTACACCGGCTATTTCCGGCCTTAGGCCGGCTTTAGCCGGTCTGACACCGGCAAAAGCCGGACCAGATGAACAGGCTGCGAAATCACAGGAGTAGGCCACCAAAACTAGTCTAGTACTTTCAATTTATGCAATGCAGGAAGGAAATCACGAATCCAAACATTCCCAGATGACCACAAGGTACCACAAGATCAACTAACCCTAACCCTAGAGAGAACTAGGGAGAGAGAGAGAGGTGAAGGTAGGGGAGGGTACCCTGGTCCATGGGGAGTGGCGCCGGAGAGGAGGGCCGGCCGATGAAGGAGCTCCGGCGGCCGGAGAAGGGGCGAATGGCGGCGGCGGCGGCGGGTCCAAGGAAGGAGGGGTCGAGTGGAGAAGAATAGTCGTGGGGGTAACTGAGGAAACCCTCACCCCCACGGCCTAAAGACTTGGACTCGAAATCCCCAGGCCGGCTATAGCTGGGGTGCCCGGCTAAAGCCGGACACCGGCTATTTCCGGTACCAGACCGGCTAAAGCCGGTCTAGATGACCCCAAACAGATGATTTTGATTTCTGGAAGTTCTGGGCATGCAAGAGAGGATGATTTGGCTTTAGATAAGTGGGCTTAGGATAGAAAACATGCATGGAGTGGTTCTTGGCACTTGGCATTGCAAAACACAAGAAATCTTTGGAAAAACCAATGCTAGTGCCTTCCCATTTCAAGGATAGAGATAATGACGAAAAAGCTCAATAAAACTCAAATAGGATTTGCAAAGAATCAACTCTTCGAAAAGAAGAGGTCGGTGGCCGAGGCCACCATGTATGAGTGTTATGGCATTGGACCGCGAAGATATATCTTGGGTCCATAACCAATACTCGTAATTGAAACTCATATATCACACAAATGATAGAAAGAGAACAATTTTATCACTATTGGCATTATGGGGGGAGGGATAGCCCAATTAATTAGGACCGCACTCCCCCTATCTCCATGCCCACACCTAAACCAAACAAGTATTGAAAAGTAGGTGTATTTGCAAGATGCTCAAGCCACACTCCTTGAATCAATGATATTTAGCTCATTCCTCAAATATCCAAATCTTGCTTCATCAAGGGGCTTCGTGAATATGTCGGCAAGTTGATCCTTGGTGCTTACATATGCAAGCTCAATATCACCACGGGCAACATGATCTCTAATAAAATGATTCCGGATCTCAATATGCTTGGTTCTTGAATGTTGCACCGGATTATAGGCTATCTTGATAGCACTCTCATTGTCACATAAAAGAGGCACTTTGTCACAATTGACACCATATTCCTTTAAAGTTTGCCTCATCCACAACAATTGAGTGCATCCACTTGCGGCGGCAATATATTCAGCTTCGGCGGTGGAGAGAGATATACAATTTTGCTTCTTAGAAGACCAACACACCAAAGACCTACCAAGAAATTGGCAAGCTCCGGAGGTTGATTTCCTATCATCCTTGTCACCAGCCCAATCCGAATCCGTGAAGCCACAAAGAGAGAAATCCGAGCCTTTGGGATACCAAAGCCCATAAGTTGGGGTATGAACCAAATATCGAAAGATTCTCTTAACCGCCATAAGGTGGCTTTCTTTAGGAGCGGCTTGATACCTTGCACACACACCTACACTCAACACAATATCGGGTCTAGATGCGCAAAGGTAAAGCAAAGAACCGATCATAGAACGGTATACCTTTTGATCCACATCTTTACCATTGGGATCAAGCTCAAGATGACATTTTGTGGCCATTGGTGTGGCGGCCCCATTTAGTTCTTTCATCTTGAACCTCTTGAGCATGTCTTGGACGTATTTGGCTTGATAAATGAAAGTCCCTTCTTTCAATTGCTTGATTTCAAAACCAAGAAAGAACTTCATTTCGCCCATCATAGACATCTCAAACCTATCGGTCATAAGCTTTGAAAATTCATCATTAAAAGCTTTGTTAGTAGAGCCAAAGATAATATCATCAACATATAGTTGGCATACGAAAAGCTCCCCATTGACCCTCTTAGTAAAAAGAGTAGGATCGATTTGCCCAACTTCAAACCCACGGTCTACCAGCAACTCCCTAAGGTGCTCATACCACGCACGTGGGGCTTGTTTAAGGCCATAGAGTGCCTTATGGAGTTTGTAGACATGGTTAGGAAAGTTGAGATCCTCAAACCCCGGGGGTTGCTTAACATACACTTCCTCTTTCAATGGACCATTAAGAAAAGCACTCTTAACATCCATTTGTTGCAACTTAAAATTATGATGAGTGGCATATGCAAGAAGGATACGGATGGACTCAAGACGAGCCACGGGAGCATAAGTTTCTCCAAAGTCAATGCCTTCAACTTGAGAGAAACCTTGAGCAACCAATCTTGCCTTGTTCCTCACAACAATTCCATGCTCATCTTGCTTGTTCTTGAATATCCACTTTGTGCCAATCACATTGCGGCACTCCTTTGGCTTCTCTACTAACACCCATACATTATTGCGCTTGAAGTTGTTGAGTTCTTCATGCATAGCATCCAACCAATCCGGATCTTCAAGTGCTTCAAATACTTTCTTGGGTTCAATCATGGAGATATAAGCATGATGAGAGCTAAATTGTGCCAATTGACGCCGAGTTGACACTTTGCTTCTTAAATCTCCAATAACCCTCTCAAGGGTATGACCTTTAAGTTCCAAATCTCTTTCAACTCTTTTCTTACGATGGGCTTCAATCTCCTCATTTGACCTTGGAGGAGTCACTTGATCATCTTGATCATTTTGGTCCCCGTCTTGACCATTGAATTGACCTTGATCATCATTATCTTTATGAGTAGGTTGATCTTGGTCATGTGAAGAATTGGGGGCGGTTGAAATAACCAGAGAGGATGGTGGTGCCCCTTCTTCTTCATGAAGGTCCTTGTCTTGTTCTTCGGTTGGTGCATTAGTTGCTTCCTTGGGAGAGGCTTGTTGAGCTTGTGAAGATGAAGGCTCCACTTGAGTAGAGCATAGTCCTTCCCAGTCGGCCACAAGGTGTCCCTCAATGGGGCGGAAAAATCCCACGCCCATTCTTCCTATGGCTTCTCGAGGTATTTCATCATCTACATCACAAGAAACAACATCTCGCCCCCCTTGGGAGCCGTCATTCTCTTCGAATACCACACTACAAGATTCTTCAACACGTCCGGTGGACTTGTTGAAGACTCTATAAGTGTGGGATTCGGCACCATAACCAACAAAAATACCTTCTATTGCTTTTGGATCAAATTTACCTAAACGAACTCCTTTTCTTTTAAAGAAACACTTACACCCGAAAACCCGGTAGTAGGAGATGTTGGGCTTGCTTCCGGTGAGTATTTCATATGGAGTCTTGTTTAGGCCTTTGCGGAGGAAGAGCCGGTTTGATGAGTGACAAGCCGTAGAGATAGCTTCGGCCCAAAAGTTGTATGGAGACTTAAACTCCGCCAACATGGACCTAGCCATATCCATAAGAGTCCGGTTCTTCCTTTCGGCTACACCATTTTGTTGAGGGGTGTATGCAGCGGAATATTGATGACGAATCCCCTCATCACTAAGAAATCCATTTAAGGTGTAGTTCTTGAACTCCGAGCCATTGTCACTTCTAATTGCCAAAATAGTTTGCCCATGTTGACGTTCAACTTCCTTGGCAAAGTCGATGACGGTTTGTTGAGTCTCACTCTTATGCTTGAAGAAGTAAACCCAAGTATATCTTGAATAGTCATCAACAATCACCAAACAATATTTCTTCCCACCAAGACTTGCATGAGAGGGAGGACCAAAAAGATCCACATGAAGGAGCTCCAAGATCCTCTTGGAAGAAATGATAGTCTTGCTTGGGTGGGGAGAATCATGCATTTTTCCTAGAACGCAAGCCCTGCAAACACGATCTTTGGCAAAAGAAACATTCTCTTTTAGTCCGAGTATGTGGCCACCCTTGTGAAGGCTTTGCAAAGTTCTCATATTGACATGGGCTAGTCGGTGATGCCAAAGCCAACCCACATCGGCCTTTCCAAATAAACACAATGCACTTGTAGTGGTTTCCCCGAAAAGTCCACCACATACAAGTTATTTTCAATGTGTCCAACGAAAGCGACCTTTAGAGACTTGCTCCACAAGAGTACCACAATGTCATTATCAATGAAGACGGCAAAGCCCATCTTACCAAGTGCACGAACTGAAAGTAAATTGTAACCTAGGGTCTCAACAAGCATGACGTCCACAAGGGAAATATCCGGTGCGACCACCACCTTGCCAAGACCCAATACCTCAGATTGTGACATGTCTCCATAAGTGACGGTTATATGATTGTCATTAGGCCTTATCTCCGTCATAATCTTCTTGCTTCCGGTCATATGACTTGTGCATCCACTATCAAGCACCCATTTTGATCCACCGGAAGCATAGTCCTACAAGAGATCATTGCTTGGTTTTAGGTCCCCATTTTTCAATGGGTCCTCTTTTGTTAGCAACAAGGGTCTTTGGAACCCAAATAGACCAAGCAACATAACCATCATTTGGACCAACATATTTTGCATAAACATCACCATAATAATCACGAAATAAAACATAGTGAGGGTTAGCAATTCCCGCATGATCATCATGAGTGGCTTTGCCACTCACAATAGGATCCTTCTTTGCTTGAGCGGGCTTGGCCTTCTTTTTCTTGTTGTTCTTCTTCTTCTTCTTTGAGACATAGCCAATCCCCGTTTTATCACCAAATGCCTTTTGCTTACTCAAAAGGTCATTCAAGTTTTTCTCACCTATGGGAATGGAGGACTTGGCAAGCTCATCTTTCAACCTAGCATTTTCTTCAATAACATTTGCATGATCACAAGTAGAAGTAGAAGAACTAGGCACATTATTCTTAGTCAATTGAATTTGAAGTTGTTCATGTGACTTGGTAAGAATAGAGTGTTCACTTTTCAAGGCCTTGTGAGCCTTGTCAAGATCTTCTAAATCCTTAACAAGTATATCATGACCAACACCAAATTCAACCTTTTCCTTTTTGAGCATTTTTACTTTAGCACGAGCATGATCTCGCTCTTTAATGAGTTTGGAAACAACTTCATTATTAGATTCCTCAATGGAATTGAGCTTCTCTTCAAGAGTTGCTCGTTCCTCTTGCTCTTCTTCAAGAGACTCGGTTAGTGAGGCAATATCTTGAGCATATTCTCTTTCAAGCCTCATTTGTTCATCTAGTTTTTCAAGAGTTTTACCATATTGGCTCAATAGACGTTCAAAGTGAATCTTATGAACACCATCTACACTAGACACATAATCATCAAAAGCAACAATTTCTTCCTTTACTCTAAGACTAGCAAGATCATTCAAGGAAGCATCATTTGTCTTAGAGGAAGAGAAAGATGTGGGTGATACCTCGGAAGACTTGGCCATAAGGCACTTGACGTTCTTGACTAGAGAGTCCTCATTGGGGGATTCAAAGAGTGATGTGGAGGAAGTTGAGGTGGTTGCCATTGCGGCCATTTCACTAGTTGTAGTTTCTTCTTCTTCACTCTCACTTGCGGAGTACTCTTCTTGAGTCAAGAACACAAACTTTGGTTGTTTCTTCTTTGGTCCACCCTTCTTCACAAATGGCTTCTTGGATGGTGACTTGGTCTTGCTTTTGAAGATGAGCTTTCCACCATGGTCTTCTCTCTTCTCATAAGGGCACTCGGCAACAAAGTGAAATCTATCATTGCAATTGTAGCAAGTCCTCACCCTTTGACCATTGTTGTCATTCCTTTGATAGCCACTTGACTTGCTTCTTCTTTGATTGTCTTCTTTAGCCTTGTGTGGATCAACCCAAAAGGTTTTTCCATAGAAGGCCATGTGCTCATTGTACTCATGCCTTATGTCCTCGGGACACATCTCTAGTCTTGCTTCAATATTCGCTTGAAGAGGAACCTCTTTCTCAACCACACTTGCTTTCAATGCAAGATTAGAGCTTCTTTGCATTCCTATGGCACGGGCACGGGCATCTTCCGCATTTTGTGCGGAAACCTTGTAGGCTTGAATCTCTTGCATCACTTGATTGGAGGTCATCTCATTGAAGTTGTGCTTTCCTTGAACACTCTTCACATCCGCGGGCTCATATGGAGTGAGAGCAAGAATGTACTTCATCTTGATCCACTCATCATCAATATGGTGAGCACCGAGGTTCTTGAAGGTGGTAGCAATAGCCTTGAGTCTTCTATACATCTCTTGATGATCCTCACAATCCATCATGAAGAAACCCTCCGCTTGATTTGAGAAGGCAATATATCTTGTTTTCTTCATGCTCTCGTTGCCAACAAAGACGTCGGAGAGTCCTTGCCAAGCTTCTTTGGCGGTGGAGAAGTGTTGGATGTGAGGCAAGTCCTTGGATCCCACGGCGACTTGAATCATGTGAAGAGCGGTAGCATTGAGTTGGCTATCGACCGTCTCTCTTCTTGTCATGTTGTGGGGATCCACGGCCTTGAATCCTTCCTCAACGATCCTCCAAAGCTCGATGCAAGAACTGCGCATATGAGAGATCATTTGATATTGCCATTGACCAAAGTTTAATGCATCAAGCTTAGGCGGATCACCTCTATGGTTAATATGAGGATGAGGAACCGGCGGGTCGGGTGAATACCAATGCGGGTATTCACCTTTCCCGTCGGCCTTGGTGGAAGACTTAGCATCGCCATTTTTGTCGGCACCCTCCTCATCTATCCCCACATTCTCCACTTGTGGAGTAGCGGGTTTTTCCGGAGGTGGAGAAGCATTAGCAGTTTTAGCTTGCATGAGTTGCGCCATCATTTCACGCAACTCACTTATTTGAGATGTCATGGAAGCCATGGATGATTCCAAAGATTTGAACTCACCCATGGAAACTTGACCCGAGCCCTCACTAGGTGATGTTTCCATACTCTTAGGCGGTTAAGCCCGAAATAAGAGCCGAGGCTCTGATACCAATTGAACGGATCGTATGGGCACCTAGAGGGGGGGGGTGAATAGGTGCTACTCAAATTTTAGTTCTTTTTCAATTTAGGCTTGACACAAAGGTAAATTCTCTAGATATGCAACTAAGGTGAATTTACCTATATGTCAACTAGCAAGCTAAACAAGATACAATAAGTAAAGGCAATAAAGGATAGAGGTAACCGAGAGTGGAGCACACGGAGACACGGATGTAATTCCCGTAGTTCCTTCCTTTTTAGGGGAAGTACGTCTACGTTGGAGGGGTGTGGTTGCCACAAAGGCCTAACCAACGCCACAAAGGCTCACCCTATTCTCCGGTGCAAGCTTCCGCCACAAAGGCCTAGCTCACTTTCCACTAAGGGATTCCTCAAGGCGGAACCGGCCTTTACAATCTTGGGGCACGCATCCACAACCGAATTGGAGGCTCCCAAGCACAACACAATGCTGTCAAACAACAAGTAGCAATATATCAAATACACAAACAAGGTCTTGGGACACAAGGGAACCCAAGACACAAGGGCCCTCAAGCAAATGAGAGGGGAAATCAAATCGCTTCGGTGAGGATGTAGATGATGGTCTTCTCCTTCGATTCTCCAAAGATCAAGAGCTTTGGTGGGTTGAGGGAGGAGATCTAGTTGATTTGAGAGCTCAACAATGGTGGTCTTCTTCTATTTTCACGAGCTGCTGGTTGGAGAAGAAGGTGGGGGTATTTATACCCCCCCAAAATATCTGACCGTTGCTAGCCAGGAAGTCCGGCTATAGCCGGAGTTAAGTCCGGCTAAAGCCGGCCACACCGGCTATAGCCGGCCTGAAATATCCGGCCCAGCCGGAAATAGCCGGACAAATAGCCGGTTGAGTCCAGAGGCGCAGGACCCCTTCCGAAATCGGGCAGTCCGGCTATAGCCGGTCTGGGGACCGGCTAAAGCCGGCCTAACTGACCCAACTTCATTTGAAACTTCTCCCAGAGCATATTTTCACCATTTCCTCAATAATTTCCTTTGGGCAATATTAAATATCAAGTATAATATAGGAAACCCAATATCTTGTGCAAGAACATAATTAAATCCTGCAAAGCATAATCACACATTAATAGATAATGTATTGTTAACAAACGCCAAAATCAATTAGGCGGGAAATGCTCTTTCAGGAATGAGCGAGCCGACCAGGACCGAACGGCTCTATTATTGACCTAACGGCGGTGGGCCCTATTCGTCAGATGATACCCTAACGGCCGTGACTCGTCCACCGTCTCGCGGCGCCACATCATACCGACAGGTGGGCCATACTTGTCAGTTTCTCTGTTAAAACGCTAAAACAAGCAGATCAGGGCGCTCTGTCACACCTGAACCACAAAACTGGTATTTATGTGTCACAAAATCCAAAAGTGGTAGCTAGCCGACACATTTGGCACAAATGTGGTAGTTTCTTGTCATTTTCTCGGATTATATATATAACATAACCGAAACTGCCACATAATTTTTTCATACAAATCAAAAATATCATATTTATGCCACGTAATTTAACTATTGCTATACAAAATTTTGGTCTTGGAAATTACACTCACCTCGAAATAGTTTTTCGCTCCGCTTTATAAATAGTGTGTAACTCGAGATCTAGTGGTCCTTATTAGTTGGTCGTCTTTTAGGACATCTTTTGGTCCTAAATCAATACTTTTGACCGTCGCAAAAAAAGTTTACGTGCTGTAGTTTGGATTAGAACTAATTAGCGAGTACTTCAGCGATAACAGAAAGTCGTGTCCCCTTGTCAAGCCTATGTACAATACCAGGGCGCACAAGAGCTTCCAGAACCTCATCTTAAAGTTCTCTAGCGGTTCATTGATCAACATCAAATAGATATTAAGATTCAGAGCAGTCGTCATCAACCGAATTATATGCTGAACATATACAAGTTGAAATCTTGTAGTGGTGAAGTGTAGCTTTGAGTAATTTGCATTCCTGGTGCAGGGTGAACAACCTAAAAGTCACAGCACAGAAGCATCACTAAGCTATCTTAATCCCAATTCTTCCGAGTTGGGCCATCAGAACTTTCAACACTGGCATCTTAACATTTCTTGTGATCAATCTTCACTGAACCATCATTGCCAAATGCATATCTTCAGAGCATATGCTGAACGCAAACCCATGTAGACTGTAAGAACTTCAGATTCGGTACATCTTCTATATTGTTTTTTGATTGCTTGCATGCCCTTGCAAACTTTACAGAAGTAGCATTTGGAGAGCAGGTCATACCTCTTATATTATTCACCAACACTGCAAATCAGCTTACAAACGTACATAGTACATTGTTGTCTTCTCTTTTTTTAGAAACATACATTCAGTGACTGACATGCATACACAGGGGGGGCATGGCAGACAGACAGTATATGAACTTGCCAGACCTGATATTATTCATCCACACTTGACAGCATCTCATAAGCATGTAACAAAGGAGACACAGTAGTTCCCACTGTTTATTTAGCAATTACTTAAATTCGGATATAACCACCTGAATTACTGAACCCTTATCAAAACTAGTTAAAATAACACAGTTTCAGGAAAAATGGAAATTAGTAGGCGTCTAGTGACAGCAGACCGTTTCATCACGAAGAACTTGGTTTTTCAATACAAATCTGTGAAACATTTTTCAGAAACTTTATCTTGGAACCTAAGTGTGGATCTCTTACTAATAGTTCTATTCAAGCTGAAGAGCCTTGGAGAGGCAGCATTATATTTAAATATAGAAAAGGCACAAGTCAAAAGCATGAATCACCTACTATCAGCACGCCGTATGCATCCGTGGCCTGGCCAAAAAAGAGAACACGCAAATCAAATGAAGCATGTTTACTACAGACAGAGAAGTAAAAAATGATCAGGCTATTCAAGGCACCCTAACATTGCTTAGTGAAATGAATGACAAGATTATTCAAAATTTCATAGTTTGACTGCAGGCACTTGCAGATGCTACAAAAGTATTTGGACAGTAGGTCCTCATGCCTGATAATATTGTACAAGATGTCGAAAACATCTTATAAGCAAGAGAAGCCTGTCACCACATAGTTGTTATCACACATTCAATTGCCAGTTATGAAGGCAAACACAAGCAGTTGGATAGTGCCATGCTGAAAGTCTGAAAGAGCACAACCTCACATTCTACAAATTTTTCAAAAGCGCGGTTTAATCTAAAACATGCATGAACCACACCCTTTCAGTTGGAGCCATCACAAATTCAGCTACCAATTCCCGCACAAAAAAATGCTGACAAGTCTGAAACGCAACAATGTACAGAAAAGTTCAGAAGCACAATATTCAGAATCAGATAGAGCACCCTGTCTTGATGGTAGGACAAAAATTGCAGGCGAAGCAGATGGAGCAGTAGCATAACTAGGCCGACATGATTAGACTGAGATTAACAAAAATCGGACCTGATATTATTCAACCACAACTGAAAGCATCTCATAGGTAACAAAGAACACAGTACAGCTACCAACTGAATGGAGATAACCATCTGCAAGCACTCAGTTAACAGAGTTTTGTACTTTGAGAAAGTAATCCCAAACATACAGACAGATAAACCTTTCAGACTTACCTGAGAAAGTAACCACAAGCTTTTGCTTATCCCTAGTATACTACTTGATGATCAAACACCGTCCTGGTGTTCTTGAATTGGAGAAAAAGCAACGGGTCAATTTTTGAGCTACAGGTGCTACACTTCCCATCAAAGTCACCTTCAACAGCATCATCATTCGCTGAAAGTTTGGAAAGTAGTTTCATCCCCTACAAAGTTTGAGCATCAGGTTCACTGGTTCCCGAAGAAAGGCGGGTCACCGTCAACAGCATCTGTGTCCTGGAACGGGAGAATGGAGGGATGTAGAAGGAGGCTTTCTTCGATTGTGTGTCTGGGGCGGAAGATCCTGTGGTTAGAAAGCAGGATGTACGGGGACTGCACCAGACGATTTCGGTCCCGGGCGACAGCGTACACGCCTGGGGGCCGGGCGACATTTGGGTCCACGGGCACACTGATGCGGTACATGCAGCTCCAGAGGGTGCTATCGTTGTCTCGGACCCAGACATCGACTCTTGCTGGCGAGAAGAGGGCTATGGCGAGGTGCTCGTGCATCTCAAACAGCTGGGCGCCGTCCAGTCTGATGTTTGGAGGAGGAGGCATCAAGCTGAAGGACTCGTCGAAGGTGTCGAACATGAGTATGTTGCTGGTGCTCGGGCCGTCCCGCGTCAGCCAGCACAGGAAGTCGAGGAAGTACACGGGCGGGTTCCGGTGAGAAGGAGCAATCGCGTTGGCCCGACGAAGAGCATCGGCGGGGCCCGGACGATCAATGAACCTCGCTTCCGGGTTCGCCTCCAGTTCGAGGATCCAGTACCGGCAATCAGGCTCGTGGAGGTCGGCGTACAGAACCTGGCACCGAAAACCTGCAACGCCAGTCGCGTAGAAGCCGATGATGCGGCGGCTGAGGTGGAGCGGCGGGAGGCGCGCCCAGCGGCGCGTGCAAGGGTTGCAGGCATAGAGCCTGTTGTTGACGGAGAGGAGGAGGATGCCGACGCAGGAGCCGTGGATCTGCAAGTCCCCGCGGTTGAAGGGGAAGCGAAAGACTGGCCGGGTCACGCGGTCGCGGGTGTCGGCGGCATCGATGATGTAGCGGTCGAGGCGGGGGGCCGGGAACACGACGAGCGGCATGGGCCTCCGGCAGGGGTGGCGGTGGTGGTCGAGGCGGAAGGCCTCCGTGCCGGTGATATCGCGCCACAGCCTGCAGACCCTGCGGCAGCGGGCGATCTCCTGGGTCGGCAAGCAGAGGAAGGCCACGTAGAGGGCGTGGCCGCCTCCTCCGTTTGCCGGCGCGTGGCCGCCACCTCCGTTCGCCGGTGCGTGCTCGCCACCTCCGTTCGCCGGCGCGTGGTCTTCCCCGTCCTCCAGCCCTCCGCCTCCTTCGTTCGCCTCCATGGCGGCCGGAGTTGGGTTGGGGAGCGGAGGCCGTTACGCCAGACAGAGAGACGAGGAAAACGGAAATGGATTTTATCCGATTCGATTTGGGATTTGGGGATTCCGTCGGGAGGCGGCTTAGTTGTACTAGTTCGTTGGCTGGTGGATGGCCGTAGGTAGAACCAGCCCATCTAGCAAATGCTCCTCTTCCCAATTGCTAACAGGTTTGCCTGCCGACTTTTAGGGTGTGTTTGGTAGGTCGGCCCAACTCAGATTTTCTCATCCCATCCGAAATATTGTTGTTTGGTAGCCCGGTCTGCTCACTTGGGCACTGCCCAACTCGCCCTAAAACTGCCCCTCAGCCCTGCCCACTTGAGAAGCCCGATTCGAGCTTCTCAAGTGAGCTCGGCCGGCCTCGCCCCGAAATTCCCACCTCCTAGCGGGGCCCACGCGATTGGCCCGCAGGGGTCACCGCCCCCAACCCCCATTCCCCCTCCCCCCCGAACGCAATCTCTCCTCTGCGCCGCACCACTCGCCGCACAGCGCCGCCAGCTCGCGCCCCCACCTCGCGCCGCCCAACGCCGCCGGAGCTCCTCCTCGCGCCGCCGGTGCTCGTCCTCACGCCGGCGTGTGCGTGCCCAGCGCCCAACGCCGCCGGAGCTCCTCCTCGCACCTGCCCTCCGCCCAAAGTCGTCTGCGGCCAAGGTCCTCTGCCGGCCGAGCTCGTCTGCGTCGTGCTTGCTCGCCGGCGTTTGCGTGCTCGCCGGAGCACCCTGAATCGAGCTCCTCTCGCCGGCGTGTGCGTGCTTGGCGACCACGGCCTGCCTCCGCCACGGCCTGCCGCTGCCAGCCACGGCCTGCCTCCGCCACGGGCAAGCCTCAGCCAGCCCCGCCACGGCAAGCCACGGCGAGCCCCGCCACGTCTGCGCCCGGAGCACCCTCGCCGGAGCACGCTCGCCGGAGATTGCTCGCCGACGGGACCGGATTACTTTTACAGGGACCCGATTGCTTTTACAGGGACCCGATTGCTTTTATATTTTGTATACAGGGATCTAATTAGATTTTATTTTGTGTACAGGGACCTGATTGTGTTTCATCTTTGTATTTAGGGCTTTTTGTGTAAATTTTGGGTCTTCTCATCATCTCTCATCACATACAACCTACCAAACACTGGACGCACTGAGAATATCTCAACCAACACAGGCTACCAAACAAACGAGAAAATCTGAGTTCAGCTTAGCTAGGGTCAGCCAAGCTGAGATGAAATAGCTATTCTCACTTGGACCGACCTACCAAACACACCCTTATCAGTTGCAAGCGGTCTGCAAAGTTTTCTTCCCCTTTCGTTAGGGCATCTCTAGCCGCTCCCTAATATAGAGGAGAAATGACTAAGTTGATTAGTATTCAACAAAATGCATTCATTAAAAATCGGAATATCATGGATGGAGTTTTATCGTTACATGAGATTATGCATCATGTGCATGTTAAGAAACAAGTTGGTGTGATTTTGAAACTTGATTTTGAAAAGGCGTACGATAAGCTCAATTGGGATTTCCTTTTGAGTTGTTTCCATTTACGGGGTTTTAACGATTTATTCTGTTCCTGGATTCGACAAATCTTACATAATGGCACTGTAAGTGTCAAGTTGAACGATGAAATTGGCGCTTATTTTCAGAGTGCTAAGGGGGTCATACAAGGTGACATGTTGTCTCCTTTTTTGTTCAATATGGGGGGAGAAGTGCTTACTAAAATGGTGTTACAAGCTCAAAATAATGGTCTTTTGTGGGTTTGGCACCTGATCTTGTTGAGAATGGTGTTGGAATTTTGCAGTATGTCGATGATACAGATATTTGTATTTCCCACGATCCTGAAAAAGCAGTGAACTTCAAACTTTTGTTGACTATCTTTGAGTTGATGTCTGGTTTGAAAATAAATTTTACGAAAAGTGAACTATTTTTCATTGGGGGTGACAATGCAGTGGAGGAATTCTATTCTGATCTTTTTTGCTATCAAGTGGGGAAGCTTCCTTTGAAGTATCTTGGGGTCCCGATGACTTATTCTACTCTGAAAAATATTGATTGAGATTTTGTGGATGCTAAAATGGTGAAAAAACTTGATGCCTGGGTAGGGGATTCTGCAACCTCTGGGGGCAGGTTAACCTTATGATGCTTGTCTTTCTGGGATTCTTTTGTATTACTTGGGTATGTTCCTTTGGAATGATACTTTTATTGAGAAAATTGATAAGCATAGGAGACGTTTCTTTTGGGCAGGAAAAAAGAAAAGGAGGAAATATCATATTGTCAAATGGACTAGAGTATGTCGGTCTAAAACGAAAGATGGTTTGGGAGTGAAAGATCTCCGCAAACAGAATATTTTATTACTGTGTAAATGGTGGTGGAAACTTGAGACCCAAAATGGACTTTGGCGGCAAATTGTTCGGGCCAAGTATTTGAGGAAAAAGTCGGTTGCCTATGTTAAAGCTAGAGTTAGTGATTCCCCTAGTTGGAAAGCTTTGTTGAAAATTCGTGAGGTGTTTATTTTTGTGGCTAGGAAACTCACTCTTAATAGTGGGGACTTGGTGAGATTTTGCTTGGATCCCTGGACGGATAATGCTCCTCTGAAATCTATGTTCCCTCAGCTGTGTGACATTTGTCAAGCCCAAAACTTGACTTTCCTTTAGGTTAAGAATAATAACTTCATATTGCCTTTTAGGAGAAGGTTGACACCGGTTCTCCTTTTACAGTGGACTGCTATTCAGAAATTGGCAAGGGATGTGCCTATGTCAGCGTTGCCTGATGTTGTGGTTTGGGGTTTGACATCTAACCAGCGTTTTTCTACAAAGTCTGTGTATCAAAGTTTGGAAAGAAATATTGCTGGCTCTCATAATAAGTGGATCTGGAAAGCAAAAATCCCCCTTAAGATTAAGATTTTCCTTTGGCAGCTGTTTCAAAATGTTGTGCAAACTAGAGATAACCTAAAGAGAAGAAAATGGGAAGGTTCTCCTATTTGCTCCTTTTGTAATCAGCTTGAAACTGCTGGACATCTTTTCTTTACTTGTTCTCATGCGAGGCTTCTTTGGGGTACTTTGGGCACAATGTTTGGAGCTTCTACTTATCCTAATTCTCTTTGGAAGTGTTGGACTTGGTTGTTCGCTTATTTCCCCCGGGGTAAAAAATTTCATATGCTTTTACTTGCTGCTGGCTGTTGGGCCATTTGGAATATATATTAGGAATCAGATTACCTTCGAGAAAAAAGTGGTGAGGTCTCCTATGGTAACTATTTTTTCGATGTGTGCTTTTCTTTGGTATTGGGCAGGGCTCTATGGAGACAAAGCTGATGAGGTTCGCGGAGGCGCAAATCAATTGATGAGAAAGGTGGCAGAGATGGCGAGGATGACGTCTACTGATGCAAGGGTGTCGCAACCGATTGTTGATGAGAGTAACCTTGCGATGGTGGTGCTACCCTACCAAACACACCCTTACTACTGCAAGTTTCATTACATGCATCTCTGTTAATTGATATAAGTGGTGTATGAGTGTATCTGCTGGCGACACCGGAGGACCCCTAACCCTAGCCGCCTCTAGAGTCTAGACCCCTTGCGGTGACCCAGCATACCACTGCATGTTGTAGTATGCAAGTCGTTGACATAACACTTGTGGAACAAGCCTCCACAAATATTACATCCCTCAGAATGGTACAACAGAAACATTGCGGGCCCAAATACAAACTGATCCACATATTATTACAGACCAAAGCGTGATGATAACGAAATGCTCCCGATAAAGAGAACACTTCAAGTGCTTAGTGTTTACAGCAACTGGAAAGCTTCAAATAATTAAACAGATGAAGAACTCAACAACTTATTCATATACTACAGTTGCTCGGTTCCTCGGTTGCAATACTACTCTATTGGTTAGTACTCCTTCACTTTGACTCCTCGCCTGAAGATGCTCCGTAGCGAATGAAGTAATCCACGCCTTCGACGCCGCGAGAGAGATCTGGCTCCTTGTAGAAGATGTCCTGCTGGTCTTCGATTGCGTTCAGAGTGGCTTCGTCGAGCTCTTTACAGTCTAGCAAGGGTTTAAGAGATTGGGGTGAGTAACGAGCGTTACCCAGCAAGTTTCTTTAGAAAGAAGTGGTGTGATATGCACTATCTACAGCCACAGACCCAAAAGGGTCGTAGGCCTATGCAAAGTTTTGTCAAGTTTTTCTTGAAAGATTGCTTTTACTTTAGAAAACTATGCCCAACAGCCAACACAGGGTATTAGTGCCTTGAGAGCACCTTTCCTGCCGCGTTCGCAGCTCCTTCCCGGAACAAGGGGTAACATGTCACATCTTTTTACACTCTACAGAGGTGTGTCCTTCCAAAAGAGATCAAAGCCTTGCTGCACAACCGGGCGTACATTCCCGTCCACACTTCCATGGTGTGGGGCCCAGTCATTGATCCAAGCCAATCACTGCCTTCTCCGCACAACGCATGCCCACCCAATTCACGCATAGCAGGTTATACCCCTGATATTCACCCCCAACGATGAAGTACCTAGGCGCCCCTTGCAGACCATCATAGACACCAGTGGCCGTGGGCACTAAGGGGTCCCACCCATGTGCACGTATTCTCGCAAGTCATACGGCGAACGGTAGCTGAGTGTCCGTTGACATGCGAACGAGAGAAGATACAGCTGACTTTCCCGTCCCATTCCAAGTCTCTTGGACGACACGGTTTTTACGGCACAAGAATAACTGTGGCATTGGTAGTTAATCCTAGGTTTACTTTCCCGTGCAAGTGGAACCTCCACCACCACAATCTTACCGTGGTTCCACCTGCCAGCCCTCCTAGGTTATCACCACTGGTCAATAACCACTAGTCATATTCATTTATGAAAATAGGTTTTCCATCTCTTTTGAAATGTTAGAGTGTGAAGTCATCACTTTGCAAGAAGATTCAAAACCAGTGCAATCAAAAGGTATGAGCAAGATAAACTTGCCTTGTGACTGAAAGATAGTGGAGTCGGATACTTGGCGTTGCTCCTGATCTCCTGGTTCTACAAAATACCATCATTGTCCGGTAAGGACAATGTTTGAAGAAGCAAATGGATGCTATGTGCAATGATATGCAATGCATGATGATTCATTGTCTTTGTTTACTTATTTGTGTGTTTTACCCAAGACTTTGTATTATTAAAGTGTTTTGATACAACACTTAGTAAAGTTGGTGTGTTTTACCCTAGTTAAGGTAATTCAAACAACCATTTAGGATTTGAAAGCAATTTGAATATATAAGACATTTATTGGAGTTATTTGAAAAGAAAAGGAATTGATTTAATAAAGAAAAGACTTAATCTTTATTTTATTAATTAAAAATTAAATAGTTTGGAAATTAAGACTTAAGGAATAATACTTTTTGAATTTATTTGATTTGAAATAAAAGTTTATTTTATCAATCAAATAGACATTTCATTTTAAAAGAAGGAATTATTTCCTGAAGTTTAATTTAATCAAATATGATTTTTATTTGGATTTGAAATTGTAAAGACAGTAGAATTTACAAATTCTTTTGAATAAAAATTAGAAAAAGAAAAGAATCAAAAATTAAGGACCTGGTCTTGGCCCAAAAGCCAAGCCAGCCCACCTATTCTACTGGCCCAACAAGGCCCGGGTCTGGGTCGGTCAAACCGACCCAGCCCACGCTGCCCTCTCTCATTCTCTCCCTCTCTCTCTCCCGAGCTCCTCTCTGGCGGAACCCTAATCGCCCCGCCGTCGCCTGGCGATTCTGGCCGACTCCGGCGAGCTCCGCCACCGCCACCTTGGGCAAAATACTCTCCTCTGCGTCCTCTTCAATCTCCACCAAATCGTTCCGTCGGCCGCCTCCTCTCCGAGGAAATCCATGGCAGGATCCCGCTCGGGATTTTGCATCTCTGTCGCCACCGAGCTCGATACCTCGCCGGCTTCTCCCTGACGCCTGCTGTGCTTTTTCGAGGAGATTGAAGGGTTTCGTAGCATAGTAAATCAAAAAATTTCCTACGCAGCGAACAAGAAAGCCAAGATCTAATATAGGAGATGTAATCAACGAGAGAGGTAGATGAGATCTTCATACCCTTGAAGATTCGCACAGCGGAAACGTTCAATAGAACGTGGTTGACGTAGTCGTACTCGCCGTCTCCTCCTCGCGATCCGATCCGATCCTACGCCGCAAGTGGCGGCGCCTCCGAGAGTTGCACACGTGCGGTGCAGCGACGTCTCCTCCTTCCTTGGTCCAGCAAGTATGGTGGAGAGATAGATTGGATCAGCAGCACGACGGCGTGGTGCTTATGGTGGAGAGTTTCTGCAGCAGGGCTTCGCCTACGTGCAGTCGCGAGAGAGAGAGAGGGAGGGCAGCAGTTGGCGGCTAGGGTTTTGGGTCAGGGGTGAGGGAGGGCTGCGCCCCTGCCCCCCTTATATGGGGGGCTGGGCGGCCAGCTTGGTCCCTCCTCCAATCCCTAGCCGACTTGGATAAGGAAGAGTGGGGGGCAAGTTTCCCCCCCTTCCTTATTTGAAGATTCCTTTAGGGTTTCCCCTTGGGCTTGGCCGGCTGGGCCTTAGGGGCCTTGTGCACCTGGCCCAAGGCGGCCAGGACACTTCCCCTTAGGCCCACGCAGGCCTCCGTCAAGTGGGCCCACGTTGGTCCCACTCCGGAACCTTCTAGAACCTTCCGGTACAATACCGATAAACTCCGAAACCTTTCCGGAATCCAAAAACTGCTTTCCTTTATATGAATCTTATTCTCCGGACCATTCCGGAACCTCTCGTGACGTCCTGGATCTCATCCGAGACTCCGAACTAAAACTCATAAACCAATTATCCATTCTATCCTAGCGTCGATGCACGTTAAGTGTGTGACCCTACGGGTTCGAGAATATGCAGACATGATCTTCTATCAATAATCAATAGCGGGATCTGGAAACCCATATTGACTCCCACATATTCATCGATGATCATATCGGATGAACCACGATGTCAGGATTCAATTAATCCCGTATATGTATTCCCTTCGTCACACGATATTTTACTCGCCCGAGATTTGATCGTCGGTATCGCCATACCTAGTTCAATCTCGTTCACAGCAAGTACTTTACTCGTTCCGTAATCCGATATCACTTCGTGATTAACTCCTTAACCACATGCTTGCAAGCGGTGTTGATATCGATTACCGAGTGGGCCCGAAGTATATCTCTCCGACTTGGGAGGGACAAATTCCATCTCGATACATACAACCCAACAAGTACTTTCTGATCACCTGAGAGACACCTTTATTATCACCCTCACATAGGATGACGTTTGATGACTTCAAAGCTTTCTTCCGATACTAGGGAGTTGTATTATCTCATGGTCTAAGGAATACAATACATGACATAGGAAAAGCTTCGCAAAGATGAACACGATGACACGATCTAATTGCTCTGCTTTATTTGGGTCTGTCCATCACACCATTCTCCTAATGGTATGATCTCATTATTAATTGACAACTCATGTCTATGGTTAGGAAACCTTAACCATCATTAATCAATGAGCTAGTCCAGTAGAGGCGTACTAGGGACACGGTGTTGTTCATAAACCACACAAGTATTAATGTTTCCGCTTAATACAATTATAGCATGGAGTATAAACATTATCATGAACAAGAAATATGATAATAACAATATTATTATTGCCTCTAGGGCATATTTCCTTCAGTCTCCCACTTGCACTAGAGTCAATAATCTAGTCATACTTGCGCCTTTAACACCTATGACATTCCGGTGTTATTCATACGCGTTGCATGTGGTAAACCTTATCTACGGGTCTGACACTTTCAGGTCCGTTTGTATTTGCATATTCCTTTTGCGTCAGCACGCATTACTCATCTTGTATGAGATGGCATCGTATAAACTTGGTCTTCTGGTGAGACCTTTGTTTCTTGGCCGAGATTATGTTGTCACTATTGTCATACAATAGAACTACATAGTACTAGCACACTTTTTAAAAATAGCGATATCCACCGTGCGTCAAAATACTCATTGGTCCGCACACATCGGTATGTATGATTTCCAATAAGTCCGTTGCTCGCTCCATTATTCCGGAGAACGGGTTTTTGATCATCTTGCCCATGAGGCATGGCTTGCACGTGTCAAATGATTCAAAATCAAGAGACTTCAAAAGTCCATCAGAATGGAGTTTCTTTATGCATTTTATGCCAATATGACCTGGACGACAGTGCCACAAATAAGTTGGATTATCACTATCCACTTCGCATCTTTTATGCCGCTTCTTAAAACGATTATATACTTAGCCCTCGTTGCAGTGTCCGCCACAATATTAACATTGGAACTCATCCAAGTCATCATGGAACTTTCTTCCATCTTATTGTGCCACCTTCTAATCTCAAAACAAATAGCTTAAAAATTGAGATAAAATTTTACTTGTATGTGTGACAAAGCCAATGTAACTCATTGCAATGAACCATTTGTCACTTCTGCATACAGAACATATTCTTACTTCTTCGAAAGTGCATAAGAATATCTTTTACTATTGTCCAACGATCATCATATGAATGCTATAACCTTTAGAGCATTGGACACATCTGGATCTACATATCATGGTATACAAGATTGATAAAATCATTCTTGTGGTTTTACTCATCAAGTGTCAAAACAATTGATTCTTGCTCCAACCTCTTCCATGCAACAAGAACCGTTCTTATTGTTTCCATATTGAATAAATTCAATATTTCATCTATGTACTCTGGCAAAACTATATTAGTGCCTCAATCTATCTGCATAGACATTGATGCTTAATATTCTGGTTTTACCTAAGTCTTTCATCAAAAACTAATTTTTTAATGAAAACTTAACAATATCAAAAAAAACACATTATTTCCAATAAACGATATGTCACCTACATAAAGCATTAGAAATATGTCTTAGCGCTCCCACTTACTTTCTTGTAATACAAGCATCTTCAAATATCTTGATGAAATTAACACTTTAACATTTTCATCATTGAAGATTCCAACTTCGCTATGCTTACTTCTACCATAGAAGTTTGCATACATATCTAGGAAACTTTGAATCAACAAAACCCATTGGGTCGTGTCAGGTACACGTCCTTGGTGTGCATTCCGGTAGAGGAACGTTGTTTTGTTTATTCAACTAACATATCTCTATATGTAATTGTTGCTAGAATAATTCATATGACGAAGTCAGGGCCCATCATTGCTTCTTTGTATATTGTTGGTTACTATTATCTAATAATATCTCGTCCTCAAATCTTGCTATTTGATTACGACCAACTTGGTTAAATAGGAACTTCGATGTTGTGACTACAACATATTGTAGACGCGTGAGCTATGAATGCAGTTGCCGCTTCCAGAACATATTCTGGTGCTGCGCTACTCTGATCAACTTGCTCAGATTCAATAACCTCATCAAGTTCTATCTTCCTCCCACTTAAACCTTTCGCGAAAAAACTCCTTCATAAGAAATTCACTTCTTTTAGTGACAATCACTATGTGTTTGGGTTCATAGTAGAAGGAATACCCATCGACATTCTTTGGGATAACCTACAAAGACTTACTAATCCGATTTTGGTTGTAAACATTTTACACATATGCCTTGCATACCAAAATTCAAGAAAAGACAACTATAACTTATATGGTGTCATTTCGGCAGATTATGATGGCACTCTATTCAGTGAAAAGCAGTAGTCTCTAAAGCATAATCCACAAATTATATTGGTAGTTTATTTCATTATTGATCTAACCATGTCAAACAAGGTTTGATTACATCCATCGAAAACTCCATACTCCTATGGTGTTTATCACGATGCAAGTTTGTGGAACAATTCCTCTAACTCTTAGATGTTTGCTAAACTTGTAACTCAAATATTCTTCTTGATGATCTAATCATACAACTTGAATATTCTTGTTACAACAATTTTCACTTCATAAATTGAACAATTTCAATTGTTTCATACTTCTATCTCATCAAGTAGATATACCATACATCTATTCGAGTCATTGATAAAATAGAAAATACACCATGATCGACTTCACACCATGGACTATATACATCAACATGTATGATCTCCATTTAGTTAGTCACTTGATCTGTCCATGGCCTATGAACGGAGTTTAATCATCTTTAGGAAAAGTCTTACAAGCGTCAATCAATTCAAAATCAAATGACTCGAAAATCTATCAATATAGAATTTCTTTCATGTTTTGTTTCCAATATGACTTAAACGGCGGTGTCATATATAAGTGAAATTCGTTTTGTCTGGTGACCTTTAGCATCAGTGTTATAAATGTCTATTTCACCAACAAGATTTATAATAATCTATTCATCAATTATGGAAGACGGTAATGACATGAACAACAATTGTTCTCATAATACCAGAACAAGATAACAATTATTAAGTTCATGAAATATCTTGAAGGCTAGGTTTGATGTCGACGAGAAGCACAATAACACTTTTATTTGTATCTCGACATGCATCATTACCATATTCTTTTACTAGTTACTTAGGCCATTGTACTTCTTGTATTGTGTTGCTTTGTATGACATTTCATACCAACAAATCAGTATCGAATACCCAAGAATTACATTGTTAACGAGCAAAAGAATTCATCTATAACATGTATATCATTTATATACCTGAGCTGGACAATTCCAGTCTTTTCCTTTTTCTACCAAATAATTTTGCAGATTCTATTTAGCATTTCCTCCCTTTTAGAAGAATCTATCGACATCAATAGTGGCGTCAATCATTTGACACATAGTCCAAAGGATTTTTAGTCAAATACTAATAGTCTTGGATTTTGCACTTTGAAGTGGATCGCCATCATCATATGATTGGTATTCTTCCAGATTCCATTCTTTAGTATTCTTTTGGTATAGCAAAACAATTTAGCTGATACCTTTTCATTCGTCCTATCATGACATCTTTCATGATGAAACTACTATAGTTTATAAGGATGAATGCAAGTATAATATTAGTTCCCAAACTTTTGGGTGATCGGGACGCCTAGCATCTTCAATCTTCGCATATAGTCATACAATATGAGCATATGTTCTTTTACTAAATTATACTTCATCATTTTGCAAACAATCGAAGTCTTAGATATCAAATATCTTTCACTTCTTATTTGTTTCTGAAACAATTCTTTCAGCTCGATGATCACTTTGATTCTCAAACAATTTTGAAGATCAATTTATCATGAAGGCAAACATATGATCTTTAGATACTAAACTTGAATCGTTGCTCTTAGATTAATACAATTTATTAAATCGTATGGAGCAAGCAAGGTTTGCTAAAGTTTGCAATAGGACTTAATCTTTAGTCTTGATATTCTAACTAAACGGCACTAGACCGGAAAGTGATTATCCAGAATTCTATAGTTCTTTTAACTCAATTAAGCTAAGTGTCGGTGGAAAACGGTGCCAAAGACTACAACGACTTATGCAAATACAACAAGATTTAGTTCAAGATAATTAGTTCAAGTTAATCAAATTACTAATGAACTCCCACTAAATTCAACATCCCTCAAAGTTGTTTAGTGAAGCATGATCCAAATTCACTACACCGAGACCGATCATCACGTGAATGATGTAGCTTTAATGGTGAACATCAACATGTTGATCATATCATCCATATGACTCATGCTTGACCTTTCGGTCCGTGTGTTCCGAGGCCATGTCTGTACATGCTAGGCTCGTCAAGTCAAACCCAAGTATTTCCGCGTGTGCAAAACTGGCTTGCACCCGTTGTATGTGAACGTAGAGTTTATAGCACCCGATCATCACGAGATGCTTCAAAACGACGAACTTTCGCAACGGTGCATACATGGGGAGAACACAATTTTATCTTGATCTTTAAGTGAGGAATCATCTTAAAATGCTACCGTCGCGATCTAAGCACAATAAGATACATAAAAGGATAAACATCACATGCATATAATTTTATGTGACATGGTATAGCCAATCTCCGCGCCATGATCTCCATCCTGTGCGCGCCGGCATGATCTCCATCAGTCCACCATGATTGCCTCCACCACGAATAGCAACTACAACTATTGCTAACTACTTAGCGATAAAGTAAAGCTATTACATGGCGTATAAGAAGTTGACACGCAGGTCATACACAATTATAAAGACAACCATATGGCTCCTGCCGGTTGTTAACTCATCGACATGCAAGTCGTGAAAGATTACAAAACATGATCATTGCATACAACTCAATTCATACTCATCATGTCTTGGGCCATACCATATCACAAAACACTCCCTGCAAAAACAAGTTAGACGCCTCTACTTTGTTGTTGCATGTTTTACGTGGCTTATGGGAGTAGCAAGTTAAGAACGATTCTTACCTACGGAAAGCCACAACGGTGATATTATGGTTGCTAACATCCGATGTAAGTCCCATGACTACTATAGTGAGAGAAACTGGCATCCACTAGCCGCATGTGTGGAACAAGCCACACGTCAAGTGCGGAGCCGGTCTCGCGAACGCAGTCGCGTAAAGTTGGCCTGGACCGCTTCGATCTCACTATACCGCGCCATAAGAAATACACAACAAGAGGTTTGCAACAGAAAACATCAACGCCCGCAACAAGCATGTTGCGTTCTACTCGTGAAACACATCTACGCATAGATCTAGCTCTGATACCACTGAAGGGTTTCGTAGCATAGTAAATCAAAAAATTTCCTACGCAGCGAACAAGAAAGCCAAGATCTAATATAGGAGATGTAATCAACGAGAGAGGTAGATGAGATCTTCATACCCTTGAAGATTCGCACAGCGGAAACGTTCAATAGAACGTGGTTGATGTAGTCGTACTCGCCGTCTCCTCCTCGCGATCCGATCCGATCCTACGCCGCAAGTGGCGGCGCCTCCGAGAGTTGCACACGTGCGGTGCAGCGACGTCTCCTCCTTCCTTGGTCCAGCAAGTATGGTGGAGAGATAGATTGGATCAGCAGCACGACGGCGTGGTGCTTATGGTGGAGAGTTTCTGCAGCAGGGCTTCGCCTACGTGCAGTCGCGAGAGAGAGAGAGGGAGGGCAGCAGTTGGCGGCTAGGGTTTTGGGTCAGGGGTGAGGGAGGGCTGCGCCCCTGCCCCCCTTATATGGGGGGCTGGGCGGCCAGCTTGGTCCCTCCTCCAATCCCTAGCCGACTTGGATAAGGAAGAGTGGGGGGCAAGTTTCCCCCCTTCCTTATTTGAAGATTCCTTTAGGGTTTCCCCTTGGGCTTGGCCGGCTGGGCCTTAGGGGCCTTGTGCACCTGGCCCAAGGCGGCCAGGACACTTCCCCTTAGGCCCACGCAGGCCTCCGTCAAGTGGGCCCACGTTGGTCCCACTCCGGAACCTTCTAGAACCTTCCGGTACAATACCGATAAACTCCGAAACCTTTCCGGAATCCAAAAACTGCTTTCCTTTATATGAATCTTATTCTCCGGACCATTCCGGAACCTCTCGTGACGTCCTGGATCTCATCCGAGACTCCGAACTAAAACTCATAAACCAATTATCCATTCTATCCTAGCGTCGATGCACGTTAAGTGTGTGACCCTACGGGTTCGAGAATATGCAGACATGATCTTCTATCAATAATCAATAGCGGGATCTGGAAACCCATATTGACTCCCACATATTCATCGATGATCATATCGGATGAACCACGATGTCAGGATTCAATTAATCCCGTATATGTATTCCCTTCGTCACACGATATTTTACTCGCCCGAGATTTGATCGTCGGTATCGCCATACCTAGTTCAATCTCGTTCACAGCAAGTACTTTACTCGTTCCGTAATCCGATATCACTTCGTGATTAACTCCTTAACCACATGCTTGCAAGCGGTGTTGATATCGATTACCGAGTGGGCCCGAAGTATATCTCTCCGACTTGGGAGGGACAAATTCCATCTCGATACATACAACCCAACAAGTACTTTCCGATCACCTAAGAGACACCTTTATTATCACCCTCACATAGGATGACGTTTGATGACTTCAAAGCTTTCTTCCGATACTAGGGAGTTGTATTATCTCATGGTCTAAGGAATACAATACATGACATAGGAAAAGCTTCGCAAAGATGAACACGATGACACGATCTAATTGCTCTGCTTTATTTGGGTCTGTCCATCACACCATTCTCCTAATGGTATGATCTCATTATTAATTGACAACTCATGTCTATGGTTAGGAAACCTTAACCATCATTAATCAATGAGCTAGTCCAGTAGAGGCGTACTAGGGACACGGTGTTGTTCATAAACCACACAAGTATTAATGTTTCCGCTTAATACAATTATAGCATGGAGTATAAACATTATCATGAACAAGAAATATGATAATAACAATATTATTATTGCCTCTAGGGCATATTTCCTTCAGAGATCTCAGTGTGTGTGCACGCCGGTGGAAGCGCCAAGTGCGGTGCTCCCGGTGGTGCCGCGGTAAAGACTTCCCTCGGCCGCGCCTGGTCGGCCGCGCCTGGTCGGCCGTGCGGGCACTGCCTCGCCTTGCCGGCCAGGTATGCACTAGGGCGTCTGGTGAGCTTCTCCTTCTCCTCTCCACCTTCTGCTTCTCTTACTGGCCATGGTCTCTGACCATACTGGTCAAGATCAGTGAGCCAAGCTCACAGATCCCACTCTGTGATGCTGCTGCTTGATGCAAGCTTGTGATTTGGTTTGATTCAGTTAGTGGTGTCATGCTTGATTAGTGATATTTCTACTGTGCTTCTATCTCTGTCAGTGAATTTCTCTGAAAGAGATGTTATACTGAATCTTTCCCTATTGCAAAGTTCAGTTAATATCTGTAACT
This sequence comes from Dactylis glomerata, assembly GCA_007115705.1. NCBI lineage: Eukaryota > Viridiplantae > Streptophyta > Magnoliopsida > Poales > Poaceae > Dactylis > Dactylis glomerata. The sequence continues at coordinate 2,479,683 of QXEO01000906.1, read as the reverse complement.
TGCTTTGATAAGCTCTAAATCCTATGATGCCATGCTGTCGAAGTTATAGGTGTGTATAACTGAATTTCTTAAGTTCAGTTAGTTTCTGTGCTTGATCAGGTGGTGAATATCTTGCTGTGCTAACTTCAGTTACCTGTGTGTCCATGATATCTAAGTGGTAGAATGTCTTGCAGTGTTGCAAGCTTCTATGAAATTACTTTGAGCAAAAATATGATTCCTAGGTATAAAAGACTAGGAAAATGATTCTGCTGTTGTTTATTGACCTAGCTGTCCATTATCAGGCTAGTTCTGTTGAGGTGCAAGATTGATACGTCTCCAACGTATCTATAATTTTTGATGCTCCATGCTTGTTTTTACACCATTTGTCTATTGTTTCGTTACACTTCGTGGCACTTTTATGCATTTTCCGGAACTAACCTATTAACGAGTTGCCACAGTGCCAGTTCCCTATTTTCTGTTGTTTTTGTGTTTCAGAAGTGATACACAGGAAATATTCTCGGAATTGGACGAAACAAGTTCCTGAAGTCTTATTTTACCTGGAAGCTTCCAGAGATCCGAAGAGGAGTAGGAGGTGGGCCACCAGGGGCCCACACGCCTAGCTGGCGCGGCCAGGGGCCTGGCCGCGCGAGCCTAGCGTGAGGCCGCCTGGTCCCTCCTCTGACATCGCCCCTTCGCCTATAAAGACCCCCCGACGGAAAAAACCTAAGTACCCGATCAATTTTCCAGAACACATCGCGATCCACCGCCGCCGTCGACCCGAAGATCGGGAGGGTCCAGAAGCTCTTCCCGGCACCCTGCCGGAGAGGGGAATTGCCACCGGAGGTCTTCTTCATCGCCATGCTTGCCTCCGGAGCGATGAGTGAGTAGTCTACCTTGGACTATGGGTCCATAGCAGTAGCTAGATGGTTGTCTCCTCCACCATGTGCTTCATGTTTAGATCTCATGAGCTGGCCTACATGATTGAGATCACCGTTATGTAATTCTACATGTTTGGTTTGTTGGGATCCGATGAATATTGGTATTTATGATTAAGTTGCTGTACTGAATTATATCTTTTGTTATCTCTATGTTGTTTATGATCTTGCATGCTCTCCGTTGTTAGTAGCTATCTTGGCCGAGTAGTTGCTAGTGACTCCAAGAGGGGGTATTTATGCTCGATAGTGGGTTCATGCCTCTATTTAACCTGGGGGAGTGACAGAAACCTCTATGGTTGTAGATGTGCTGTTGCTACTAGGGAGAAAACAACATTCATATGCTCAAGGGCATATGCTTTGTTTACATTACACACTCTGCTTAATGCAATTATCTGTTGTTCGCAACTTAATACTTGTGGAGTTCTCGGATTGATTCGCCACAAGTGGATTATTAGTCATAGATGCAGTTGGATGGCGGTCTATGTATTTTGTTGTAATGCCCAGAGTAAATCTCATAGTGATCTTCTTGACATATCACGTTTATCTTTATTCTATCAATTGCCCAACTGTAATTTGTTTACCCAGCATGTGTTATTTATTTTATGGAGAGACACCACTAGTGAACTGTGGACCCCGGTCCTATTTCCATCATATTGCTATCACCTGTTTACTTTACTCGCACTATTTACTTTACTCGCATACTATATTGTTTTCCACTCGATACGCTCATAACCTTTGTTTCAAGCAAACCGGTGAGATTGACAACCTCATCGCAAGTTGGGAACAAAGTACTTGGTTGTGTGTGTGCAGGTTCCGCGTTGCAGCTAGCAAGCAAAGCTTGGACGAGGCGCCATATATAAATTGTCCAAAGTTGTCGCAAACTAGCAAGCATCACCTTCAGTCGTCATTGTCTGCTTTTCTCCTGAACGATAAACCTTGGTTTCTTAACTGAGGGAAAACTAGCTGCTATACTCATCATACCTTCCTCTTGGGGTTCCCAACGGGCTGGTCATTCACCACGCACAAGGACTGTCTGCAACCAGTAGCAGCTCATTTTCTAGCGCCGTTGCCGGGGAGGAAGTAGAAGACTTCTGCGAGGGGAGTTTTTGCACGCACATCCTTTACTTTGTTATTGTTTTGCTTTGCTTTATTTTACCTACATCGTTTTATATCAAAAACCCAAAAAAATTAGAATCCTTGGTAGTTGTTATTTCTTTACTTTTAGTTTATCATGTTGATCCCTAAGTACGTTCTGGAGGACCTCTCAGTAGGTAGTGGTTCAATTATTGGAAAAAGTAACATTGAGGAGTTCTTTAATCACATTAGTATGCATAAGGAAGTTGAGGAGAAGTCTTTGGTTGAGCTAGCTCCTAGTTATGAAGTTGCTTCTGCTCATTTAGTTCACATGTTAGAAGCTAGGTTTGCTAGTCTTAATCCTTTTATGCAATACATGTTCCTTAAGCTTCATGAAATTGAGGATCCCGAAAAGAAAGCTTTTATCTTAGAAACCTTGCGCATAGAATTTAGAGATGTTGCAATTGAGGCTAGGAAAGTTTTTAAGAAGTTTAATAAGCTTGGCTCGCCTGTAGAGGTTGTTGGTACGCCCGATGATTTTAAAGTACCAATACCTTATAAACTTATAGGAATTCATGATGCTTGGGAAAAGAATTCCAGTTGGATTTGCCCTAAAAATCCTTTCGATGAAAGTAATGTGCCAAAGCGTGATCATAAAGGATTTTCAAAAACTCAGTTGAACATATTTTCCTTCATTGTTGAAAAGATCTCTGCAGTTGATCTTAATGCTTCTTCTGAAGTTACTTGATTCGCAATTTTCTGCGCCTAGCTCAAAGGCGTTAAAGAAAAGCACTCTTGGGAGATAACCCAATGTTTTCTTTTCAGTACTTTTTCTTTTATTTGAGTCTTGGAAGTCATTACTACTGTAATGACCGCTCCTTATCTTGTGTATTTCGTTTTTGTGCCAAGAGAAGCCTCTAATTTGAGTGAGGTAAAGATTTGGGGATGTTGCTGTCCTGAAACTGTTTTCGGTGCTGCACCGTAAACATTCGTATAAATTCTCTGTATATCTTTTGTACCTGCGATTTCTTGTGCATATGCCCCAGGTTATATCCAAACTTTTGTTAGTTGAACACTTTTTGATTTGAGCAACATAAAACCCCTCAAAAATTCGACCTTTGTCAGCTGTTCAGTTTTGACAGATTTCTGCCAATATTTGTGTTTGCCACTTTATCGCTTTCTTTTGAGTTCTTTTGATCATGGAACTTTTAGAGAAGTTGCTACAATAGTATTTGCTATATATGTGGTGGTTTTGTGTTGAAACCTGAAGGAAAAAGAGGGTTGATTATATATTATGCTTGCACTAATGTTGCTAATAGAATTGTGTTTAGTTTTGTATGAAGGAAGTTTTCAAGTGTAGGGATTGGAGAATGATGAGATGAGTTGAAGAATGGACAAAAGCTCAAGCTTGGGGATGCCCAGCACCCCAAGAAATATCCAAGGAGTACAAGCGTCAAAGCTTGGGGATGCCCCCGAGGCACCCCTTCTTCATCGGCAAAAATCATGTCACCTTTCAAGACGCTATATTTTTATTGCTTCATGCACTATGTGTTTTTCTTGGAGCGTCAGTTGTTTTAGTTTTCTTAGTTAGCTTAGTTTTGTTTGCTGCAATAAATGGTTGGACCCCAACAAATTTTCTTTTGGAGAAGTTGCCTTGCTTTTCATTTGCCAAGAACGCTCTAGTTTTCACTCTTATTAAAAATCGTGTGTTCTTCTTTTTCTGCTACTGCTTTTGGTTTTCATTTTCGCCTTGATATGCGTTCAGACCTTGTCATATCTTTTCATCAAGGTGTATTTTTGCCTCTGATCTTTATTGGTTTCATCAAAAGAGGTGTCTTTAAAAATTTCAAATGGTGTTGGAAAAGAGAAAAAGCTTTGTGTAAAAAAGTGGTACAAGAAGGAGCTTGTGTAGACTGCGGCTTAGGCTTTTTCATGTCATGCTTGATGTCTTTTTGATGGTATGCTTAGTGGTTTTGCTGTAGCATGACTTGTCTCAAATAACTGAGATTGCTTAATGAGCCTTTGAAAAAATCATGCGTTGTTTTTATTGTATGGAAGCATTATTTTGGTTTTCTCCTTGATGCTTTATTTGGGTTGACTTGGCGCATGCTCACACATGTTAGACTCTTACAAAGTTGCCAATAGCCTTCATGATCATTTAGTTTTTTACTTTTGATGCCATCTTATGCTTCTTTTAATGTCGCTTTGTCGCTTTGCATGATTATGACCATTATTGCTCTCTTAGTTGGTCGCTCCCAGTCTTTTGCTAGCCCTCGCCTTGTACTGAGTATGAGCTCTACTCATGCATCCAACTCCTAAAAGCCAAAGTTTGCCATTGTGTCCACTATAAACTCCTATGCATGGTATTTGTAAGCCATTCCAAAGTAAATTTTCATGTGCTACCTTTCAAAAACTTTCAACTACTTCTTGTTTTGTGCCACTGTTTTTAGCTCATGGGGACGTAGTGGTCGGATTTGCTATCTTCCATATTGCTTATTCCAAAAAAGAAAAAAAAAAGAAAAAAAAGAAAGAAAAAAGGCACTCCTCCATGGAATGTGAATGTTGGTGGGCACCCGATGGAATCGGTTAGCCATGGTTTGAGAAAGGAAAAAAGGTGGGGAGGAGTGCCAAGTTTTATAAAAAGAGCACAAAAAGTGCCAATCTCTCTCTCAAAAACTTGCTTCATTTTTGTATGGAAGATAGTAAGAACCCCATTGCCAGTCGTTGACAAAGACAACCACCTCTCAAAACCAATTTTTATCTCTCTGTTTTAGAAATGAAAAGCTCTAGCACATGTTTAATCACTGCTTCCCTCTGCGAAGGGCCTTTCTTCTACTTTTATGTTGAGTCACCACCTTCTTTCTTTATGCACCATTAAGAGAGCATAGTTGTCATTCTTAGTGTAATATGCATTGTCCCAAAGTTCATTGATTGATTCATATTGTTGGTTTCACTTGTTCTTAAATTATTTGTATCTAGTCGCCCTCTTAAACTTGAAGGTGTCCTATGCATTTATGTTTTGCTCTCTTTGAAGGACAACCTGAAAACTATTTGTATGTTTTTCCTTATGATTTGAACACACGTTTGACTTTCATTGTTTCATTTTCATGATCTTTTGTTTGTGTTCATTTGCATGTTTACAACATGGTTGCTAAGTTCTTATTGTCAAGATTATATCTTCATGCCCATGTTTTAAGTTCTTATGATCCCAGCTTACAAATGCTTACATACTTGATCAAGATTGTGTAGGTGCATGTCACCTCAAAAATTATTCTTTTGTTATCACTTACCTACTCGAGGACGAGCAGGAGTTAAGCTTGGGGATGCTTGATACGTCTCTAACGTATCTATAATTTTTGATGCTCCATGCTTGTTTTTACACCATTTGTCTATTGTTTCGTTACACTTCTTGGCACTTTTATGCATTTTCCAGAACTAACCTATTAACGAGTTGCCACAGTGCCAGTTCCCTATTTTCTGCTATTTTTGTGTTTCAGAAGTGATACATAGGAAATATTCTCGGAATTGGACGAAACAAGTTCCTGAAGTCTTATTTTACCCGGAAGCTTCCAGAGATCCGAAGAGGAGTAGGAGGTGGGCCACCAGGGGCCCACACGCCTAGCTGGGGCGGCCAGGGGCCTGGCCGCGCGAGCCTGGCGTGAGGCCGCCTGGTCCCTCCTCTGACATCGCCCCTTCGCCTATAAAGACCCCCCGACGGAAAAAACCTAAGTACTCGATCAATTTTCCAGAACACATCGCGATCCGCCGCCGCCGTCGACCCGAAGATCGGGAGGGTCCAGAAGCTCTTCCCGGCACCCTGCCGGAGAGGGGAATCGCCACCGGAGGTCTTCTTCATCGCCATGCTTGCCTCCGGAGCGATGAGTGAGTAGTCTACCTTGGACTATGGGTCCATAGCAGTAGCTAGATGGTTGTCTCCTCCACCATGTGCTTCATGTTTAGATCTCATGAGCTGCCCTACATGATTGAGATCACCGTTATGTAATTCTACATGTTTGGTTTGTTGGGATCCGATGAATATTGGTGTTTATGATTAAGTTGCTGTACTGAATTATATCTTTTGTTATCTCTATGTTGTTTATGATCTTGCATGCTCTCCGTTGTTAGTAGCTATCTTGGCCGAGTAGTTGCTAGTGACTCCAAGACGGGGTATTTATGCTCGATAGTAGGTTCATGCCTCTATTTAACCTGGGGGAGTGACAGAAACCTCTAAGGTTGTAGATGTGCTGTTGCTACTAGGGAGAAAACAACATTCATATGCCCAAGGGCATATGCTTTGTTTACATTACACACTTTGCTTAATGCAATTATCGGTTGTTCTCAACTTAATACTTGTGGAGTTCTCGGATTGATTCGCCACAAGTGGATTATTAGTCATAGATGCAGTTGGATGGCGGTCTATGTATTTTGTTGTAATGCCCAGAGTAAATCTCATAGTGATCTTCTTGACATATCACGTTTATCTTTATTCTATCAATTGCCCAACTGTAATTTGTTTACCCAGTATGTGTTATTTATTTTATGGAGAGACACCACTAGTGAACTGTGGACCCCGGTCCTATTTCCATCATATTGCTATCACCTGTTTACTTTACTCGCACTATTTACTTTACTCGCATACTATATTGTTTTCCACTTGATACGCTCATAACCTTTGTTTCAAGCAAACCGGTGAGATTGACAACCTCATCGCAAGTTGAGAACAAAGTACTTGGTTGTGTGTGTGCAGGTTCCGCGTTGCAGCTAGCAAGCAAAGCTTGGACGAGGCGCCATATATAAATTGTCCAAAGCTGTCGCAAACTAGCAAGCATCACCTTCAGTCGTCATTGTCTGCTTTTCTCCTGAACGATAAACCTTGGTTTCTTAACTGAGGGAAAACTAGCTGCTATACTCATCATACATTCCTCTTGGGGTTCCCAACGGGCTGGTCATTCACCACGCACAAGGACTGTCTGCAACCAGTAGCAAAGATCTTCTGATCTTGTGCCCAGCAACTACTCCTGTGATCCATTTATGGTGAAACTTGCCCCTTTAAGTTAAGCCTATGATGCTGGTCTGAGGCTAGTGATATCAGTGAGGTGCCTTGCTTGCTTGTGTGCCCACTGATTGCTTATTTGATGATGCTAGCTTGCTTTGTGTGTTTGAGGTGCATGTCCAATAAGACATGTGCCCAGCACAAGCTCTCAGTGATCTGTAAATCTCTAAAACTATGCCAGTGAAGTGTAAACTGAGGCTGATACTTTGATGTGAGTTTTACTTGGCTTTTATTCATGATTCCCTAGGATGAGCTTGGCAAGGCACTTCTTTGCCAATCTGAGGGCTTATCCTATGACAACACATGCTGGAATCATGCACTAGCAGTGATGTGCAAGGTTCCTACCTGTAGCCTGGAGTTGTGCAGTGATGATTTTGTTCTCAGTTACTGTTGCTTGTTGATGATGATGACTGCTTCGAGCTGGCCTACTCCTCCTGGTTCAACTCCTGGCTAGTCCTTCTCCTCCTGGTTCAGCTCCTGGCTTGTACTTCTCCTCCTGGTTCAGCTCCTGGCTTGTCCTTCTCCTCCTGGACTTGCTTTTGAGCTTCAGATGGACTCCATAGTATTTGCTGGTTATTTTCTGATGTGTTGTGATTGCTGTGAGAGAACTGTGGTGTTCTTTGTTGTGTCGAATGTGAGCTGCTTCACCTGGTTCAGCTCCTGGTGATGCTCATCTAGCCGGCAGCTTGGGTTTGTAAACTACTGTGGTGCTGCCAGCACCACCTTCCTGGTTCTGTGACTAAGCTCCTTGTGAGCTGTGTGCTTGCATGCTTCACTCTGGTTGATCTCATCCTCACTTGGCCGAGCTGTGAAACTGCTATGAGCTCTATTGATTTGTACCCCAATGACTTAAAAGAACAGATGCTACACTTGTCAATAAACTCAATGATGCAATGGCAAAACATTTGCCCTAGTCTGAGAGTAAAATCTCTAACACTTAATCCTTTTCTTTGTTTATTTTTGCTTTGTTTTGCAGGTTACAGCTTATGAAGATCCAGGAGATGGATTTCATGAAGTCTATTAGAAATAGTTTAGTTTTAGGTTTCTTTTGTTTATCTCTGATGTAATCTTCTTTTCATTTTAATTAAAGATGTAAAGACATTGTATTAATGTGTAATATCAATAAAGTACTATTTCTATTTAATTTATATTCTATTCCTTTTCTTTTATCCAACTCACTATTTAATTGAGTTATTTCTTTATTGATAATTAAATATTCAAATTTGTGATAATTAAACAATCAATTTAAATTCCAACAACACTTAAACAATATCTTCAAGAGATCATAGCAAAACCCTTAACAATCTAATAACCCCTAAACCCCTAAACCCCAGCGGCTGTGACTCTTCCTCCGTGGCCTCCTGCTCTGCGCCTTCCTCTTCCTCATGCTGCCCCCAAGACCATGGCGTCCTGCGCTCGTTCCCTCGAGTTCTCCGGCATCCCATGGGCGTAGGGCGGCGAGGTGCAACACGTGGCTGTGTCAGCCTGCACCGGCAGCCTGGAATCGACAACCTTCGTGAGGCTTTGGTTGCAGGGTGTCCACATCTATCGTTCTCGGTTCCCCATGCCGCCTCCCCGCTCGAATGTAGGGAGGGAAGCTAGCCTGCTCTGCTGGCCAGCGCTGTCACAGTAGCCAGATCTGGTGAGCTGATCGGCAATACAGTGATTCTCCTCCGATGCGAAAATCCTTCCTATGTGGTGACACCACGGCAACCATATTTTTTCCAGTATGCCAAAGTTGTATCATATTTTTATTATGTTTAGTATAGAAGGCAGAGGTTTGCGTATAAGAAAGCTACCGCTCGCTACGAGTAAGAAGCACTATACGAAACTCCACACCGGCTAGTCCAAAGACAACCACCATAGAAAAAAAAACACAACAAGGGAGAACATGTCCTAAGCTAAGGGACAAAGTCATATCTAGACCGGCGCTAGACGCCTTCGAGGAGTGCCTCTCGCGGTTGCTGGGGTGGCCGGCTTTGTGAAGGTGGTTCGTCATCTGTTGGGCAGCGGGTGCGGTTTCCAACCTTGCTATGTCTGTTCGGCAGAGGAGTTTCGAAGCGTTTTGTTGGGTATTATCTCGGTCCAGATTACACGACACGACCGGGCTGTTCGAAATGTAGGTATCAAGCGGTATCAACCCCACCAATCCCCACGAAACACGTTGGGTTCGAAATTTTATTATGCAGTGCCTCCAACTAATTTTTCTTTTGAGAGAAAGTTCTCGCAATTGATTTTATTTTGTGGGCTAGATATGTTCTCTTTCCATTATTTGTAAATTTGCATAAATAAAATCACAATTCTGTTTTCCCAATTTTTATTTTGCATTGCTTGTAATGGATTTTTTTGAGCGGACGTGCTTGCAATTGAGTTTTTTTTTAGCGAAAGTGCTCGCAATAAAGTCGGCAGGCAGACCTGTTAGTAATTGGGCCGCAGGGCATTTGCCAGATGAGCTGGTTCTACTTAAGCCGCCTCCCGACCGAAATCCCCAAATCGATTCGCAACAATCCATTTCCGTTTTCCCCGTCTCTCTGTCGGCCAGTCTGGCGTAACGGCCTCCGCTCCCCACCCCAACTCGGCCGCCATGGAGGCGAACGGAGGAGACCACGCGCCGGCGAACGGAGGAGGCGGCCACGCGCTGGCGAACGGAGGAGGCGGCCACGCGCTGGCGAACGGAGGAGGCGGCCACGCGCCGGCGAACGGAGGAGGCGGCCACGCGCCGGCGAACGGAGGAGGCGGCCACGCCCTCTACTTGGCCTTCCTCTGCTTGCCGGCCCAGGAGATCGCCCGCTGCCGCACGGTCTGCAGGCTGTGGCGCGATATCACCAGCACGGAGGCCTTCCGCCTCGACCACCACCACCACCGCTGCCGGAGGTCCATGCCGCTCGTCGTGACCCCAGACCACGGCCTCGCCCGCTGCAGCATCCACGCCGCCGACACCCGCGACCTCGCGGTCCGGCCGGTCATTCGCTACCCCTTAGGCCACGGGTCGATGCCGATCCACGGCTGCTGCGGCGGCATCCTCCTCCTCTCCTTCGGCAGGAGGCTCTATGCCTGCAACCCTTGCACGCGCCGCTGGGCGAGCCTCCCGCCGGTCCACGTCGACGACCGCATCGTCGGCTTCTACGAGACTGACAATGGGTTCCACGTGCTGTACCGCGACTGCGAGTGCGAGGAGCCTGATTGCATGTACTGGATCTTCAGACTGGAGGCGAACCCGATTGAGAGGTTCATTGGTCGTCCGCAGCACGAGGGGGAGGCGGTCGAGCTTGATCTTGTGCTGGCCAACGGGATTGCTCCTTCTTACGCGATCCCGCCCGTCAGATACAACGTCTACCTGTGCTGGCTGCCGCGGGCCGTCCGGGGCACCAGCGACATACTCATGTACGACACGGCCGCCGAGGCCTTCAGCTTGATTCCTCCTCCAACCATCCAAGTGGGCGGCGAGGACATCCCCGTCGTCTTGGGCGACCAGCTGTTTGAGATGCACCAGCACCTCGCCATGACCTTCATCTCGCCAACAGGAGTCGATGTCTGGGTCCGAAGCAACATTACCGACCTCTGGAGCCACCGGTATCGCATCCTTCGACCGATGAATGTCTTGCTGGCCACAGGCGTGTTCGCCGTCGCCCGAGAGAGAGATCATCTGCTGCAGTCCCCGCATATCATGCTTGCTGGCACCGGGATCTTCTTGTCCAGGCACACAATCCAAGAAAGCCTCCTTCTACATCCCGCCGCTCTCCCGTTGCAGGACACAGATGCTGTTGTCGGTGACCCGCCTTTCTTCCGGAACCAGTGAACCTGATGCTCAAACTTTGTAGTGGATGAAACTACTTTCTAAACTTTCAGCGAATGATGATGCTATTGAAGGTGACTTTGATGGGAAGTGTAGCACCTGTTGCTCAAAAATTGACCTGTTGCTTTTTGTCCAATTCAGAACACTAGGAGTGTGTTTGATCATCAAGTAGTATACTAGGGATAAGCAAAAGCCTGTGGTTACTTTCTCAGGTAAATCTGAAAGGTTTATCTGTCTGTATGTTAGGGATTACTTTCTCAAAGTAGGAAATTCTATTAACTGAGTGCTTGCATGTGGTTATCTCCATTCAATTGGCAGTTGTACTGTGTTCTTTGTTACCTATGAGATTCTTTCAATTGTGGATGAATGATACGAGGTCTGATTTTTGTTAATCTCAGTCTAATTATATCAGCCTACTTATGCTACTGCCCCATCCGCTTCGCCTGCCATTTTTGTCCTACAACCAAACGGGGTGCTCCATCTAACTCTGAATGTTGTGCTTCTGAACTTTGTTGAGTTTCAGAATTGTCAGCATTTTTGTTTGTGATAATTGGTACGAGTTGAATTTGTGATGATTCTAACTGAAAGGTTGTGGTTCATTTATGTTCTAGATTAAACCGTTCTTTCAGACTTTCAGCATGGCAATATTATCCAACTGCTTGTGTTTGCCTTCACAATTGGTATATGATTATATGATGACTGAATTATCTTGCTTATAAGATGTTTTCAAAGTCTTGTACAATAACATCAGGCATGAGGACCTGCTGTCCATATACTTTTGTAAGATCTGCAAAATCCTGCAGTCAAACTATGAAACTCTGAATAATCTTTCATTATTTGACTAAACAATGTTAGGATGCCTTTAATAGCCTGATCAATTTATATTTCTATGTCTGTGGTAAACATTCTTCATTTGATTTGAGTGTATTCCTTTGGTCAGGCCATAGATGCATATGGCGTGCTGATAGTAGGTGATTCATCGGAAACTCAATTTGGATCCCGGGTCTAGATGCTCTCGCTACTGGGACCAATCAGTTGCGTCCAGCTCGACGACCATTCTGGTATATCCTCGTGTATATTGGTCTGACAAGCGATTATTGAACAGTGGCCATAGAACAGCTCTGAGCGAAATAAATGGCTAGTCTGCCGTTTGTGCCGTGTTGGTACAAACATAGCGGGAATGGTTTGGACCAACGCTCTCTATCCAGGACCGCATGGAGCGAGGCACGCCGGCGTGGTAGTCTTGCCGCTGCCGGCGACTGCACGTCGCTGCCGTCCTGATATCCACTATTCCACGTAAGGTGGAGGGTGAGTCGTTCGCCGTCGTGTGGAAGCCCGACGACGGGGAGAAGATGGAGAAGGATCGAAACTTGAACTTCTACAGCAGCACCGACGAGGCCGTGGGCGTGCTGAGACCGCGACTGCGGCTGCGCCCACAAGTACAAGGCGAAGATGGCGCCCAGGACGACATTCAGCAGGACGAACCACGCTACTCCGGAGCCAAGCCACGCCGGCAGCGGCCAGCACCACCACTTTGGTGCCGCCATCGGACAGAAAAAGGAAAGCGATCGGATCCCTAAACAGAAAATAAAAAGCGATCGGGTCCCTAAATAGAAAAGGAAAAAGCGATCGGGTCCCTGCTGCGGTCAACGGCCGGTGCCGGAGCCGGCGAGCAGGCTAGTCCGGCGGAGGCGAGGAGGCGCGGGGCGGGGCGGGGCTAGTCCGGCGGAGGCGAGGAGGTGCGGCGCGGGCCGGCGCTAGTCCGGCGGTGGCGAGGAGGCGCGGGGCGGCGCTGGCCGAGGCGAGGAGGAGCGGGGCGGCGCTGGCCGAGGGCGGCGCTAGTCCGGCGGAGGCGAGGAGGCGCGGGGCGGCGCTGGCCGAGGCGAGGAGGTGCGGGGCGGCGTCGGCCTTGCTCAGTCGAGGGCGCCGTGTCCGCCGTCGACGGGGCTGAGGAGCTCCAGATGGGAGAAAGTTGGTTTTGGGGGGGGGGGAATGAGGGTGGGGGGTCTCAGACCCCTGCGGGCGTGGGGGTGGGCGTGGGCGTGGGACGCGGGGGGTTGGACCTCGGGTGAGTCCGGCCCTGCCGAGTCGGGAACCTCGAATCGAGCTTCTCAACCGGGCAGGGCTTAGAGGCTATTTTCGGTTGAGGTGGGCACTGCTCAGATGCGCGGAACGGGCTAACAAACAGCAAATTTTCGGCTGAGGTGGGAATATCTGAGTTAGGCTGGGCTACCAAACACGCCCTAAAAGTCTCTACACATCTCACAAACAAGAAATTCTCGTTGTGATGCAGTAGCGGTTTCTGAAGCAAATCTCCCAATAGTAACACGTAGTACTAAGATGGAAAACTTCCATTCAGCTATATAGCTACTCAATCAGCTAAGTCTTCTGATCATATCATCAGACAAGAAAGGGAACTACGTATAGACAGCTGAATCGTGTTTGCTGATACTTTCTAGTCGAACAAGTTGAATAAATGACTTCTGGGCAGATGTCTTGCAAATTAAGACTTCATATAAACTAGCAGCCAGAGGATAGAGAAACAATGTAGTTAAAGTAAATAACAAATTTTCATGAAAAATGTAAATTACTAGGTTATCATACACACGTATGATAATAACAACAGATTGTTTCTTCAGAAATAACCTGGCTTCTAGTGACAGCATACCGTTTCATCACGAAGAACTTGGATTTTCAATACAAATCTGTGAAACATTTTTCAGAAACCTCTTAGCACATAAGTATGGATCTCTTACTAATAGTTCTATTCAAGCTGAACAGCATTAGAGAGGCAGCATTATATATAGAAATGGCACAAGTCAAAAGCATGAATCACCTACTATCAGCACGCCGTATGCATCTGTGGCCTGGCCAAAGGAGAACACTCAAATCAAATGAAGAATGTTTACCACAGACATAGAAATATAAATTGATGAGGCTATTAAAGACATCCTAACATTGTTTACTCAATAATGAAAAGATTATTCAGAGTTTCATAGTTTGATTGCAGGCACTTTCAGATCTTACAAAAGTATTTGGACAGCAGGTCCTCATGCCTGATGCTATTGTACAAGACTTTGAAAAACATCTTATAAGCAAGATAATCAAATCAGACATCTCCCAATAGTAACACGTACTACTAAGATGGAAAACTTCCATTCACATATAGCTACTCAATCGACCTGTGGCTTTATGATCATAGCATCAGACAAGAAAGGGAAGTACGTATAGTGTTTGCCGATACTTTCTAGTCGAACAGCGGAACAAGTTGAATAAATGACTTCTGGGAAGATGTCTTGCAAATTAAGACTTCGTATAAACTAGCAGCCAGAGGATAGAAAACAAATGTAGTTAAACTGTTAAAGTAAATAACACTTTTTCATGAAAAAATATAAATTACTCCCTCCGTTTTAATATATAAGATGTTTTAGCTTTGTGAAGTAAATGTAGCTAGACATCTTTTAGTGTGTAGGTTCACTCGAATATACACACTAAAATATGTCTAAATACATTTGCTTCACAAACCTAAAACATCTTATATTTAAAAACGGAGGGAGTACTATGTTATCATACATGTATTACTTATGATAATAACAACAGATTGTTTCTTCAGATGTTCAGAATAAATTCAGAAGTTCAGAAAACCTGGCTTCTAGTGGCAGCAGACCGTTTCATCGCGAAGAACTTGGATTTTTAATACAAATATGTCAAACATTTTTCAGAAACCTTATCTTTGCACCAAAGTGTGGATCTCTTACTAATAGTTCTATTCAAGCTGAACAGCTTTGGAGAGGCAGCATTACATACAGAAAATGCACAAGTCGAAAGCATGAATCACCTACTATCAGTACGCTGTATGCATCTGTGGCCTGGCCAAAGTAGAACACTCAATATCAAATGAAATGAATAATGTTTACTACAGACATGGCAATAAAAATTGGCCACGCTATTCAAGGCATCCTAACATTGCTTACTCAAATAAATGACAAGATTATTCAGAGTTTCATAGTTTAATTGCAGGCACTTGCAGATTTTACAGAAGTATTTGGACAGCAGGTCCTCATGCCTGATACTTTTGTACAAGACTTTGAAAACATCTTATAAGCTAGCGAAGTCTGTGATCAGTTGTTATCATACATTCAATTACGTGAAGGCAAACACACGCAGTTGGATAGTGCCATTATGAAAGTCTGAAAGATCACAAACTCACAATCTACAAATTGTTTAGAATCACAGTTTAATCTAGAACACGAATGAACCACAACCTTTCCGTTAAAATCATCACAAATTCAACTACCTATTATCACAAACAAAAATGCTGACCATTCTGAAACTCAACAAAGTTCAGAAGCACAACATTCAGAGTCAGATGGAGCACCCCGTTTGATTGTAGGACAAAAATGGCAGGCGAAGCAGATGGGGCAGTAGCAAAAGTAGGCTAGCACAGCTATACTGAGATTAACAAAAATCAAACTGATATTATTCATCCACAACAATTGAATGGAGAAAACCACATGCAAGCACTCAGTCAATAGAATTTCCTACTTTGAGAAAGTAATCCCTAACATACAGACAGATATACCTTTCAGATTTACCTGAGAAAGTAATCATCCCTAGTATACTACTTGATGATCAAACACCCCTAGTGTTCCTGAATTGGACAAAAGCATCAGGTCAATTTTTGAGCTACAGGTGCTACACTTCCCATCAAAGTCACCTTCAATAGCATCATCATTCAGTGGTTCCGGAAGAAAGGCCGGTCACCGACAACAGCATCTGTGTCCTGCAACGGGAGAATGGAGGGATGTAGAAGGAGGCTTTCTTGGATCGTGTATCCGTGGAGGAAGATCCCGTGCTCAGGTTCAGAAAGCATGACATGCGGGGACTGCAACAGACGATTTCTCTCTCGGGCGACGGCGAACACGACTGTGGTCGGCAAGACATCCACCGGCAGAGGGATGCGGTACAGGTGGCTCCAGAGGCCGGTAATGTTGCTTCGGACCCAGACATCGACTCCTGTTGCCTGAAAGGTCCGGGCCATGGCGAGGTGCTGGTGCATCTCAAACAGCTGCTGGCTGTTCACGGCGACGGGGACGTCCTCGCCGCCCACTAGGACGGTTGGAGGAGGAATCAAGCTGAAGGACTCGGCGACCGTGTCGAACATGAGTATGCTGCTGGTGCCCCGGGCAGCCCGCGGCGGCCAGCACAGGTAGACGTGGTAGCAGACGGGCGGGATCGCGTAAGAAGGAGCAATCCCGTTGGCCAGCACAGCTCGCACAAGATCACGGTTGCCCGGACGACCAATCAGCCTCGCCGCCGGCTTCGCCTCCAGTTTGAAGATCCAGTACATGCAATCAGGCTCCTGGTGGTCGTGGTACAGCACGTGGAACCCGGCGGCAGTCCCGTAGAAGCCGATGATGTGGTGGAAGAGGTGGAGCGGCGGGAGGCGCGCCCAGCGTCGCGTGCAAGGGTTGCAGGCATAGAGCCTCTTGCCGAAGGAGAGGAGGAGGATGCCGGCGAAGGAGCTGTGGATCAGCATCGCCCCGCGGTCGAGGGGGAAGCGAATTAGCGGCCGGGTCACGCGGTCGCGGGTGTCGGCGGCGTGGATGCTGCAGCGGGCGAGGCCGGGGGACCGGAACACGAGGAGCGGCATGGGCCGCCGGCAGTGGTGGCGGTGGTGGTCGCGGCGGAAGGCCTCCGTGCCGGTGATATAGCGCCAGAACCTGCAGACCCTGCGGCAGCGGGCGATCTCCTGGGCCGGCAAGCAGAGGAAGGCCAAGTAGAGGGCGTAGCCGGCTGGCGGCCTCCTCCGTTCGCCGGCGCTTGGTCTCCGCCGACGTCCAGGCTCCAGCCCTCCGCCTCCTCCGTTCGCCTCCATCTCCATGGCGGCCGAGTTGGGGTGGGGTGCGGAGGCCGTTACGCCGAAGAGAGAAGAGGAAAACGGAAATGGATTTTTGTGATTCGATTTGGGGATTTGGGGTTTCAGTTGGCGAGGTCATGAGCTGGTGATTTTAGCATATGCTCCTCGGCCCAATTGATAAGAGGTCTGCCTGCCAACTTTTGTCAATTGCAAGCACTTTCGCTAAAAAAAAAAACTCAATTGCAAAGCACTTCCGCTCAAAAATCAATTACAAGCAATACAAGATAAAATGTCGTAAATAATAATTGTGCTTTAATTTATACAAATTTTCAAATAATGGAAAGAGAACATATCTAAGGCTAAAAATAAAATCAATTGCAAGCGCTTTCTCTCAAAAGAAAAAATCAGTTGGAGGCACTGCAAAATAAAAGCTAGAAAAAGCAAATTGTGATTTTATTTATGATATCGCTATCGAGCATGCATTCTAAGTTGTACCTACCGAAACAGAAGACCACTTGTATTCATAAAATCTCAAATCGGCCCCATTTAGCCATGCAAATTGCCGAAAATATAGATAACTTATTCATCTTTCATTACAAGGATTGGCATCTCACACGGCCTACAACACCAAATAACATATACAGTGCTTTACGCGCTATCAATTGCAGAAGGGTTTATCACTGACGGGCCATTGTCAATGGCACAAACAACAACAGCTAACTGAGTATTGACATGGCTTTTCATCACAGATGGACCTCTTTTTTTTTACACCGCCATGCATCGCACATGGCTAGGGCTAAATGGTAAACGATAAGGAAGCGGCGTGTAGGGATATTTGGCAAAGGTAACAACAGTTGCGATTGCAATTTGGTGTGGGCGTTCGTCGGGTACAACGTGTCTCATCGAGAGACGCATGTACACATTGCTCCAGGAACGTTCAATGTACTATCCGAGCTTGGAGTACATACATAAATCCCAGTCTTAAGTTAAGAAGAATATTCAAGATGTAGTCATGCATGATACCTGTGTGGCATAAGATGAGTCAGACTCATAGTAGTATAAAAGAAGTCCTACATGGGAGGCCACCTTACATTGATGTCATGATGTGTAAGTTTAAACCAAAAGAAAAGTTAGTCCAAAGGGCATCGTTCCGTGGTTTTCAAACTCCACAGTAAGAGGCTAAAAGCCTGCAACAATTCATTACATCGTACAGGCGCCAAAGCGTCTAAAGCAGACACCAGACTAACGAAATAAGACCAAAGGTGAAGCACAAACCACCAAAAGCTCACCACTGCCAACATGCCCAGACTACTAACAAGACTCTCAGATTATAGCTAGGTAGAATCACATGGAAGCGAAGCGGCTGATGCTGCACAACACAACCTTACTGTGAAGAATGGGATATCATCAAGCCAACTCCGGCTGATCGATCACTGTCAAGTCGGCTCTGAGATGCAGCACATCGTCAATGAAGAGGCTGTCATCTGCAATGAACGTCGACCATGGAACATCAAAAAGATCACGGCATCCTGATAGTCTTGCATCACAGGAAAAGGTGTGCTTGACCTCGAATTTCGTCACAAATTTTCCTGACGATTTTGTCCTTGCAGCAAACTCTAGATCTATTGTCAAAGTTTCTGGATTCATTGACTCCTCATAGATCCCCCCTAACCAGAAGCCAAAGCTGCAATAGTTACTCTGCTTATTCACTTCACAGTTTTCAATGAGATAGAAGCGATGCCCGGCTAGACAGAAATCGTCCGAGTATGTAACTCCTGACGGGACAAGTTGGGAGCACTCATCACGCTTTAGATCCAAGTAAACTATAACCTGTGGGCGAGGTCGGTAAAAGGCATCCACTTTCACAGATTTGAATATGTACGCTCGCTCTGGCGATTGCCAAGAATCAGCTTTCTCCAAAAGATGGTCAGCTTTGTCCAAAAGTACCTCAATGATGCGCTTGGTTACTTCCTCATGGTCTATATTACTATCAAAGCACGTTAAGATCACCCGCAGTTCATTCCCACTCATATGCCTGAAGCACACCAAAGGAAGTAAGCGAGAAGTAAATATGTTACGTCTATCATCCAATTTTGGGTACTGCGCACAAGCCCAATCGACCAAGAAGTCAAATACTGAAGTTTCAGTTTCCACCTGTAGGTCACTACTTGAGAATATGGCTTCAATACCACTAAGAGGGATACTCATCATTTCATCTTGAAACCTGAAAATGGGACAACCATGTGGTGAGTACACTTCATACATGATTGTGTGACAACTATGTTTTACCTTGTCTCAGGAAACGAAAAAAAAAGGTGCATCCATCAGATGGAGTAACTCACTTAGCAAATTCCTTGTATTTGTTGGCAAGGAATGCCTTGGCAGCCTCTGCCAAAGGCTGAACTTGAGCAGCCACTGATGTGGAGCATGGGTAATCTAAGTAGAGCATTGCAGATTCTGTGGTCATAGGCAACATTGTGAGCAACTGAATGCAGAGCCTCATGCAAGAAACAACCTCAAATTTATCGGCAGCCATCAAGATGTCGAGTAGGTGAGAAGGCTCAGTTGCTGTCAACTTTCCACTGTACATGAAGCTTAAAAGCTCCATAAGTGCATTATCCTCTGTTCCAAGTAGAATGAAAATAAGGCATAAAATTTGAATATTTAAGTATTGACTATTGACTTCTTATTCAACAAACCTACCCCTTGGAGAATGGAGACTAACCATTTTATTATTGTAGAAAATTAACAAAGTGAAAAACACTTGGAAACATAATCTCTTCATTACAGAAACAATATTGTAGAACATATAGGAACAATAACACGTTCACAAATAAATCATAATCAATTATAGGAGGAAAAATGTTACACTTGCAAGATCATGTTACCTGAATCAGCAATTTGAAGCGTTGGATGCGTTTGACCAGATTCTTTCATGCCATTTGAGAAAAGCTAGAAAGCATAAAGCTTATGAGAAGCCATGAACTGTATAGAGAAATATGTATTACACAAGGCTACTTTACCTTGAGGAAGAAAAGACTTCTAGCAGCAAGAACTGCCGAACTGATATAAATAGTCTTTTCTCGTAAAACTGGTGTTCCCACCATGGTTGAGGAAGAGTCCCTACTCTGTCCTTTATTACCTGCAAAATATCAAGATAAGTGAAATAAAGGACATAGTGGAAGAAGTAATTGTTATGTGTAGGAATATAGGATTAATAGACATAGAGATATATGGAAGCTATTTAAATAGGAAAGAGATAATTTAGAGTTAAGAGATCGGATCTATATCCTTTAGATTATTACTTAGGGGCCAAGTAAGTCCTCCTATATCAGGGACATCAGATGTATCAATTAGCAATCAATGAAGAAGAATATTTTCATTTACTTTTATCTACTTTTCAGTAATTAGGGTTTAGTTTCTTACAATTTGGTATCAGAGCCATCTACGATGGCAGGCAAAGAAATCAAGATCGAGGTTGTGGACCAGATAAAGATCATCGCAAAGCAGTTGGAGAATCTCAGGCGCCAACAGGAGGAGGACCAGGTGCTCCTCGCTGGGATGGTGCAGCGCTTGACGGCGCTCGAGCAACGGCTGCCAGCCCTTCCCCTGCCACCAGATTCCACAGATGCAGCAGCCACCAACGACGCCACCTCCATGCCCCTCGCCAACAGCACCTCCGGTGCCCCCTTCTCCAGCAGGGGAATTGCCAGGCCACAGGGCAGATTGGCCACCTCCACCACTACGTCATCTCTTTCCTACCTTCCGCCAACAGCAACCAGTCAAGCCTCTTCGCACACCCACCTTACAGCTCAAATCCAACCCCAAATCCCTCACCGATTCTGCACCCCACCTACCAACAACTGGTGCAGCTAACACCATCACCAGAAGGGCTGCAGCCTGAAGCAGTGGAAGTAGAGAAACTAGGAGGAGCGGAAGAAGTGCCATCTCCAGTGGGGTCAGAATTAGTGAAGAAAATAAATGTTTTGCTACACCCACAAAGGGAGGAAGTTATCTTCAGCACACCTCGGAGCTGGCGTTACACTTCCTCAATGTGGGGCTACCTTGGGCGGCAGCCGTGGCCACCGCCTGAGCAGCTCGAGGACGAGCTGCTTGTCAAGGGGTCAGTAGTGTTATGTGTAGGAATATAGGATTATTAGACATAGAGATATATGGAAGCTATTTAAATAGGAAAGAGATAATTTAGAGTTAAGAGATCGGATATGTATCCTTTAGATTATTACTTACGGGCCAAGTAAGTCCTCCTATATAAGGGACATCAGATGTATCAATTAGCAATCAATGAAGAAGAATATTTTCGTTTACTTTTATCTACTTTTCAGTAATTAGGGTTTAGTTTCTTACAGTAATAGATGCAAACTAGAATCACTAGACATATATTCTGCTATTAAAATACTTCTAACACTCTGTTCTTTTGCTGCAGAACTGTAGATTCATTTAAGCAATATTCAGAAATAGGGTAAAATGGTTTCGCAAAAATTGAACATCATTTAGCTGCATCAAGAAATCTAGCATGCTTGTAGCTTACTGAGAAAAGTAGTCATACATGTTACCCCAAGGATCTGACTAAAGTTCTGAATCAAGCAATCCAACAAGCTTGTAGCTCTCTGAGTAAAGTAATCATAGATGTTATAATCTTGGTGGAATTTCAATATTGTATAACCTCGTCCACACAAAGGGTTATCATGTTATCTAATGTTGAACTGCAACGGGCTCATGGTTGTGATATTTCGTTGTGCAGTGGCTAATCACTAGATTTATATTCTGCTATTAAAATACTTCAAGCACTTGCAGATTTATTTAATCAATCTTCAGAAATAGGGTTTTAATGGTGCTGCAACAATCGAACAATCATTTAGCTGCATCAAGCAATCTAGCATATTTGTAGCTAACTGTACCTAACGTCTGATGAATACTTTACTCTACTCACTAATCCCAGAAAAATCGCTAATGAGCCACAAATCCCCACCCTCACAGCAGCTGCATCAGTAACTGTACGCACCTGTCTCCTCGCGGTGGTCGGCAACGGATCCTCCGCCGATTTCAGCGCTGGATGCCGGCGCGTTGTCGCCGGCGACGATCTCTATCCGCAGCACCCTATCGGAGAAGTTGGGCGAATTGAACGCGAACTCGAAGCTGGGGCTGGGCACGACGCCCCCTCGCGAGACGTCTAGGTCCGTCTCCGTCTCCGCCGCCGTTGACCCGCCGGCCATGCGCCTCCGACACCACTGGAAATGTGGAGCTGGACGAGGGAGCACGCGCGGCCGCGTGGACGGGAACCCTAGATGCAGAGTGAGGAGGCTTCTTCGAGAAGGCGAGGTCGGCGGCGGCCGTTATAGCATTTGGAAGGCCCGCGAACTTTTTTCATTTTCGAAGAACCCAAGAGTTGCCAGGAGGACCCTGGGAAGTAGCTAAATTAGAGATAGATGCTCTGACTTTGCACAAAACTTTGTATTATCTCCCCCCTGTTTAATCCACCCTAATTGTGCACCTGCATTCTGCCAAGTGCCAATAGGAGATCATCTATATGTAATTTTACTACTTTCCTGAAGTTAGATTCAGCTCTGAAAAAAGGCCGGTGTTCTTCCAAGTTACGTAGAATCAGAATAACCTTGTTCCAATTTTGGATTGGAAGTTTGAGCCTAGATAAACTAACATGGCCATTTTTTAAGCTCATATCTTAGACCCTTCAACTTATCAGCAATGATGAACTATAGGTTTGCGTGGCTGTTTGGACCAAGATTCTGACTCACATTCCTCAAAAGCCTGTTAACAAGTTAGCATATCTCTGATACCACAAATATGGAATTATACATACGATTCTTTCACAAACCCAGGGAGCAGGATATGGCATTGAACGACTCTGTCATACTGTCTAAGTCAGAATCAGATACCGGTAGTAGCGGATATCCTCTGTCTCTTAAACCATGTCAATGGTCCAGACTCCAGAAGATTTCATCGGACCATCCGTCGGAAAGTATACGTTCCGTTTTCACCCTACATGAAGTGCCTAACTTTCGTCTTCTAAGTTGTATCTACAGAAACAGAAGACCACGTTTATTCGAAAAATCCAAATCAGCCCCATTTAGCCATGCGAATTGCCGACAATATAGATAACTTATTATTCATCTTAGATTACAAAGAGGACGGTTAGCATCTCACATAGCCTACAACACGAAAAAAAACATATCCAGTGCTTTACGCACCATTAATTGCAGAAGTGTCTATCACTGACGGGCCATCGTCAATGGGACACTCAGATCAAAGGTGAAGCACAAACCACCAAAAGCTCACCTCTGCCAACATGCCCAGCCAACTAACAAGACTCAGATTATAGCTAGGTAGAATCAAATGGAAACAAAGCGGTCCATGCTGCACACATGACGTTACTGTGAAGAATGAGATATCATCAAACCTGTAACTCTGGCTGAGCGACCACTGTCAAGTCGGCCCTGAGATGCAGCACATCGTCAATGAAGAGGCTGTCATCAGCAATGAACGTCGACCATGGAACAGCAAAAAGATCGGTGCGTCCATGCATCTGACCATCTGTGAATGTGTGCTTCCACTCGACTTTGCTCACAAACTTTCCTGACGATCTTGTCCTTGCAGCAAACTCAATATCTACTGTCAAAGATTTTGGGTTGTTTGACTTCTCAAAGATCCCTAACCAGAGGCCAAAGCTGTAGTAGTTACTTTGCTGGTCCATTTCACATTTTGCCAAGAGATGAAAGAGCTTCCCTGCAAGATTGAACGGGAGCGAGTATCTACCTCCTGAAAGGAAGAGTCGGGAGCATTCCTCACGTTTTAGATCCATGTAAACTATAACCTGTGGGCAAGGTCGATTGAACGCATCCACTTTCACAGGTTTGTACGTGTAAGCTCGCTCTGGCCATTGCCAACAGGTTGTAGCATCAGCTGCAAGACTGCTTTGCTGCCACGGATGGTCAGCTTTGCACATAAGTACCTCAGTGATACACTCGGTGACACACTTGGTTACCGCATTGCTACCAATGCTAGTGGTGCTTGTTAGGATATCCCGCAGTTCAATCCCGCACATATGCCTGAAGCGCACCAAAGGGAGTAAGCGAGAACTAAGTGTCGTGACCCTGTCCTCAGATTTTGGGTATTGCGCACAAACCCACTTGAGCAAGAATAGAAATACGGAACTTTCGGTGTCCACCTGTAGGTCACTACTTGAGAGGATGGCTTCAATACCAGAAAGAGGCATGCTCATCACTTCATCTCGGAACCTGAAATGAGACAACCATGCCTTGAGTACAATTCATACATGATTGTGTGACAACAACGTTTTCCTTCTCTAAGGAAAGAAAAGAATATGTGGGTCTATCAGGAGTGACTCACTTAGCCAAATCTTTATATTTGTTGGCAAGGAATTCCTTGGCAGCGTCTGTCAAAGGCCGAGCTTCTGCGGCTACTGAAATAGAGCATGGGTAATCTAGGTAGAGCAGTGCAGATTCTGTAGTCATAGTCACCCTTGTGAGCAACTGAATGCAGAGCCGCATGCAAGAAACAACCTCAAATTTATCAGCAGCCATCAAGATGTCGAGTAGGTGAGCGGGCTCCGTTGCTGCCAACTTCCCACTGTACATAAAGCTTAAAAGCTCCATAACTGCATTTTCCTCTGTTCCAACATGAGAATAAGGCATCACCAAGGGAACAATTCAATAAATAACTAATGTCTTAAGTAGCACTATCATTGGGAGACTAACTGTTTTATCATCATAGAAAATAAAACTAAGTGGCAAACACTCAAACATATAACCCCTTCAAATTTTTTGACGGTAAACGGCAGGAGCTCTGCCTTTGCATTATAGAAGAGGGGAAATTGGTCCAGTTAATAAGGGGAACCGGACCCAAAAACCATACAAAACCTCACACTACAGCTTATGGCACATCATCAGTGCCAGAAACAAGGGCACCTAGACCTAAGCTCACAAGTCTCGCCTTGTTTCTGACACGGACAAACTCCCCAAGCAACAACCAACTCGCCACACAAAAGGTGCACCCATGTGCACCCTCCCAACATAGGTGCTCAAGCATTGGCCTGCACTAAGGCGCGCACCGCCTCAACGACCTTCGGAGTATGCTGCTTCTTGTACATCTTTAGGAAATGTTGCATCTTCTCATCTATCACCTCCTCGGAAGCTTTCCCTTTGCTCTTGACATTTGGCTCCTCCCCAAAAGCCTTTGCCCGCCTAAACTCAGCGCGCTTGGAAGCAGGGATATCAGAGCCTTTGTGCTTCAAATCCAAGCGACAACTACGACGCTCAAAGTGAGAAGGAGGGGCCTCCAATTCCTTTAGGAGCTCCTCCATTGGGGAAGGCGCTGCCCTATCAAGAGGGTGCTGAACAGGAGCATCGCCATGAACCAAATCCCCCACAGAAATGCCCTGCAAGCTCGGCACCGCCACCACCTCATCCAAAGCAACGGTCACAACAGGCTCGACCACCAACTCCAGTTGCTTGGGGCTGACCTGCACCAACGGGACGTCGTAAATAATAACCCCTTCAAATCACTATGTAAATAATAACATATAGAAAAAACGATAACACAATCACAGTAGCAATTTAGAATAAATTGTAGGAGGAAGAATGATACAATTGAACCATCACATTACCTGAATCAGTAATCCTAAGTTTTGGATGTGTCTGATCAGATTCTTTCATGCCATTCGAAAAAAGCTAATAGATATGAAGCTTATCAGAAAGCATGAACTAACAATAGAATAAATGTATTTTAAAAAATTATTAGAAAAACTACCTTGAGAAAGAAAGGACTTCTTGCAGCAAGAATAGCTGAATTGATAAAAAATGTCTTTACTCGTAGAAGTGGTGTATCTACCATAGTTGAGGAAGACACGATACTTTGTCCTGCATCACCTGCAAAATACCAAGATCAGATAAACAAAAGAGAAACATGGAAAATGAGTAAAAGGTATAGAGCCCCATCAGTAGATGAGTTCATTTGTTAAAAATACTTGGAACACAGTTCTATGGGTGCAAATTCATTTAATTATTCTTCAGCAATATTGCAAAAATGATCAAATAAAATCATGAAAACTGAGTGTACTCACTCAGCTGCATCCAGCAGTAGGGGCATGGTTGTAGCTCACTCCGTTAAGCAATCGTAAATGGTACCTCAAGACCCAAGGATCCTACCAGAATTTGGTAGTACAACGTTATTTAGTTAATCAGTGTACTTAATGCAGCGGAGCATTTAGCAGCAGTAACAAGTTATATAACCAAAAAAGGAAACAAGGGGTTAGCTAAGACTTTGTGGTAACCAGTATTGAGAAAGAGGCAACCAAGGCCTACCTTTGCACATTGTGATGTTCCAAGTTTGCCTCCATATCAGGTTGTTGTACTAGTTAAAAGTAAGCACTCATCAAGCAACCTTAAATGTTTCGACACACAGAAATGACACAGGTGAACAAGGTAATATGCAGACTAATGCTAAACTTAAATGCTTAAATGTTAAAGAGGGAACACGGAACTTGGTTGTGGAGACTGGAGAGTCCTACAGATTTAGGAGCCTCCTCCATCCTTGCCAAATATATGAAAGGTCATATTTGCCCATAGTATCACGTTTACAGAAAAAGATGGAAGTAGTGTAACAATCTATCTTCTGTTCCAAATACACACCCATTAATTCAATAACACATTTGATAATGGATCACTTATTTTTTTCTATATTTGGAAATATAACGGTTGGAAGATCTGATGTGCAGACAATGTATAATCTGCTAATTAACTAATTTTCCTCGATAAATTTGAGTTCCATTTCAAATGTCTGATAACTATCACATGTAGACCACAGCAGCTCAGGCACAAAACACATGGATTCCCTGTCGCCCTAAAATCCACCCATAGCCTGAGCTACTTGAAGAAACAAAATTAGCCCAATCGTTAAAAATGGTCGCGATTTTAGAAAGAAAGAAAAAAAATCGCACGATTACCGACAGCTAAAATCCATCCAGCGGCGGGGGCCGAGGCACTGCACGCACCTTTCTCGTTGGGGCGGCGTCCGCCGCCGCTGGCGACGACCTCTAACCGCAGCACCCTGTCGGAGAAGTTCTCCGCGTCGAACGCGAACTCAAAGCTGGGCCCCCAGCCCCCGCGCGAGAACTCAGTGTCCATCTCCGCCCCCGTCCCCGCCACCGCCGTCGTCGACTCTTCGGCGCCGGCCATGCGCTCCTCCGCCTCCGGAAGAGGGAGGACGCCGCGGCCCGTAAACCCTAGCTCCCGGCCGCGGATGCTAGTACGGGAAGGCGAGACGGCGGTCGGGCACTCTCAGGGGTTGTTTGGTTACCGCGTATTTAGAGAACTTGTTTAAGGAAAACTGGTTTTGCCCCGAGATTAAGGAAAACATTGTTTGGGTACTCCAACTAATCTGTGGATTAGTAAAATTAGTTTCCCGTGCATCCGCAATATCGCGTTTTGGGAAAAACGACTAATTGTTGTTTTTACAAAAGCTCGTTTCCCCAACACCAACAACCGGACTGCTCGTCGTCCTCGACGGCCGGCGGCGGCCACTTCCCTTGCAGGAGCGCGCCAAGGAAGGGTCGGCGAGGGAGGTGGACAGGGACAGCAGCCCCAAGGAGTCCAGGATCTAGGGCATCTCCATCTCTCGTGTCCCCGGCGGACGGCGGCAGCTGTTTCTCGTGGTCAGCGGTCAGCCGAAAGTGGGGCGGGTCCGGACGCACGATGACGAGGTGGAGCAGCTCGAACCACTGCATGGCGTCGCCTACCTCAGACTCAATGTCTCTATGGCCTAAGTGGTCGCATCGTGGACCTCAGAATCCATGTCGGGAAGCCGGGAATATGTGGCACCGTCGAACTCCGACTCCACGGCCGAACTGCGTGGTGTCGCCGACCTCGGACTCGATGGTCGCGAGGCAGAGGAATGGGCAGAGGTCAAGGAAGTGCGGCGGCGTGGCGCGCATCGGTGACCTATCGACGTTGGCGATATCAACGCAGAAGAACAGGCAGAGGTCGAGGAAGGCTACCAGGCACTGCATAGCGTCGCTGACAGGCGCCACAATTTGTTATAAGGGCACTGGCGGCGTTGAGGCGTCCCGCGTCCGGCCGCCGCCGCGACCACTCAGTTGTGGAGGAGATAGATGAGGGAGAGGCGATGCTCATCGGACAGGTGTGTTCCGGCAGCAACCGCGATGGGCGGCAGCTGTGGTAGTGTCGCTGGCTTTGCTGAAGAAATTCGGGATCATCAGACTCACTTGGCTAACACTGATTAGCTCTTTCTCTCCCGCTCCTCCCGGGTCGCTCGCGCGAGCGACTCCGGAGGCCACCAAACCCTAACCAAAAAGCCAGATCTCTTGCCTCCCTGGCCGCCGCTGCCGCCGACGCCGGCGGCGGTGGCGGCGCTCGGCCGTCGAAGACACTGGGCAGGTTGGGCGGCTCCCCAACGCCACCTTTTCGCGCGGAGAGGAGGCGGTCTCGGCGGGGCGCGCTGGGCGGAGTGGTGGTGGTGGCAGGTGGTTAAGCGACGGTGCGGCAGGCCGGCGAGGCGGCGAGCTGGGCGGCGCCCGCGCGCTGGTGCGACGGCGGCGGCTCGGCGGCGGCTCGGTGGCGGCTCTTCGCCACTGCGGCGCGGCCGTCATCTGGCCGCGTCTACGCCTTGGTCGCGTCCGATGCGCGCAGTGGTGGCGCTGGCCAGGCGGCTGCTGCTGGTAGCCGGCCCAGCTGCCCCCAGATGCTTGCGTGCCTGCACGTCGTGGGGGCCTCGCGGCGGCAGATCTGAGCGTTCTGCTCGATCTGGCTGCTGGTGGCCATGGTGAGGCCCATATGGCCGGAATCCTCTTCTTCGACGACGACACAAGGCTCCTCTCTCTGCTGTGGTGAGCTTCCGTCAAACTGCTCTGATGTACCTCGTGGGGGTGGTTCAGCCAGGGAGAAATCTCCGCTTCGCGCTGACGACGGCGGCACCTGTGGGTGTCGTCTCTTTCTTGAAGGCGTCGGTCATGGTCTGTACCGAGCCCCCTTCCTCGAGCAACGGGGGAAACCCTTGCGGCGGCGGCGCCTTGGCGTCGTTCCCTCCTTGGAGGCGCTGTCCTAGTTGCTAGAGGAGTCATTGTAGCGGTGGCGGAGTTGGGTCTCCTCCCAGAGCGTGGGCATTTTGGGCGCTATGTACACCGCCGCTAGTGTTTCCTTGCGATGTATTCTTCAGGTCTCGTCGGATCCTTCCGTTCACTCGCCAATCTCGGCACATGAGTGGACGGTACGGCTCCGAGCTACTTGGTGTCATGGTCGTTCCGGAAGTTGCTGGCATGAGCTGTGACACGGCCTTATTGCTCTGTGTTGCGGATCCTCGCCATTGTTGGCTTTGGATCGGGCAAGTTGAGTCGTGTGTTGTCTTCGTTGTAGTTGTAGGAAGTGGTCTTTTCTCGGTTTCCCTCAATTAATCGAGAGTTGTATGGTTTTCGGGTCCGGTCTCCCTCATAAACTGGATCAATCTTCTTCGAGCTTAATACAATAACGCGCAGCTCTCCTGCGGGTTCTCGAAAAAAAAAAGACTCACTTGGCTCGCTAGTTCTGCCGAGCGTTCCCTGCGAAACGAGCAGGATTTGGGCCGAAAACCCGGGATGGGATCCCGACAGGGATGAAACGAACGCATTTTCTTCTTGGGCCGGGATGCAACCCCGGTCGGACCGATCCCGGTCAACCCACGTGGATTAGGCCCAAAACCCGCCCGGGGTGGGATGAAACGAACAAGGCCTGAATCAGCTTTCAGTCCAAACAAAGTATTGTGTAATCCAGTTTTGAGAAAACAACAACATAAAACCAGATTTCCTAAAATTTCTCCTAAAACCCGTTTTAGTAAAACCTGGCCCAAATACTTGTTATCCAAACAACCACTCAGCTTTGCGAAAACCCGCGAGCCCTTTTTTCGGTCGAGCTCGAGGAACCCAGTATTTTGCCGAGAGGACCCCAGAAAGTGGATGAATTACAGTCAAGTCTGCTTAAATGACAATGTGTAACGTTGTCCATTCGTGTGCCTGGTTGCGTGTGCAAACCCTACGGAGAGACAAACAGAGGACAGCGGCGACCAGTTGAATGGTGGCCGGCGATGTACCCGTGCTCACTAGCAACTGACGGCACAGTCAGAGCTACCGCTTTGCCGGCACATGTAGCAACTACATCATTCCAATAGAGGAAATGGAGAGATGATAAGTAATATTTCCTCTGTTCCAAAATAAGTGTGGCAGTTTTGTCAAAGATACGGATTTTTGTAGATGCATTTCTGCATCAGTATCTGGAAAAAGTTGAGTCACTTATTTTAAGACAGAGGGACTATATAATGGAGGTGAAGCATGCATACATAAACAAGTACAGTGCTCCAAGCAAACAACAAACAACAAATCAAAATTGGCCTGTTGGGTTCAGGCCACAACAGCCCGCTCTCGAGAAAAGGCTCGAGGCCCTCTCGCCCCCCCCCCCCGAGGGCGACGGGGTCTCCACCTCCGTCCCCGACCGCCGCCCCTCCCTCCGCCCTCTTCCTCTGTCGCCGACGCCGGCGGCGGCGGCCCTCCATTCCCCGCGCCATGGCAGCAGGTCGGGGCCTCCCCTGTCCCTGGCGGCGGTGCTCTTCGGGGGGCAGCGGTCCGGCGTGGCCGGGGGGCGGTGGTGCGCTGGCGTCGCACGGTGGCGTCGTGGGGCGGAGTGCCAGGACGGAGGTGGCCGCCGGTGGTTGCCGGCCAAGATCTGGGCGCCCCGGGCCCTAGATGGGCTCGGGCGGGCCCAGATGGGCTTGGGCGGGCCAGGTCGCTGAGTTCCCAGAGCTTCCTGGAGGTGGCGACGACGACTCCGCTAGGCTGGGACGGAGGCAGAGCCGGCATGTTGCAGCAGGGCTGCTGGAGCTTTACGGGCCCGTCTGGGCCCGGCTAGGCCAGCATGGGCCTGGTGTGCGTCTGGTGTTCTGTCCGGTCGACGACCACCGCTCGGTGGTGGAGGTGGGGTCCTCCCGCCTGGCTGAGCTGTTGTCCCCAGTCCTGGCGGTGTCGTGTATCCTCACCATACAGGGCGCGCGCTATTGCTCTCGAAGAGACGGTGATGGTGGCTGCAAGATCATGGTGGCACGTGCTCGTGGACGGTGAAGATTGGTGGTGGTGCTCCGGTGCGCCTGAGTTTTTTTGTGGGCGGGGGTCGGGAGAAATCCCTGTCGGCATGTCCGACCCTGACGCGGTGCCGCTCTTGAGTGGCACCATTCCTTGTTGGAGGGCGTCGTGGGAAGCCTCTGTCTACTTTACTTCGAGTCGGGGGAAACCCTAGGACCATCCGGTCCGGGCAGCAGGGCCGTGTCGACGGTGCCTCCCTTCTTGAAGGTGCTGCTTGGCTCTGGGTGTTCCGGAGTGCTGGGAGCGTGGTGGAAAAGTCGGAGGGTGCAGCGGTTGCGGGTCGTCATCGCTTCGTCGATTCGCCGTTGTCTTCATTTATTTTCTTCTGGGCATGTTTCTGTTGTCGCCCCAGCATTTCCTTGTTTCGAACTATTGTATCATCGGTGTGGTTGCTATATAATATATAGCGGGGCGAAAGCCTGTTTCGTCAATAGTTGGGTTCAATAGAAAAGAAAAGAGGAGCAAACTGGCATGCATCTTCGCTTCTTCAGGTCTACTCCATACATTACACACCAAATATCATACGGTTGGCACCAAACAAAGCCGCAACGCCTTAGCTATAGCAAGAACAGGGTCATGGAGAAGAACCGCATTCGGTTGGCAGTGGCTAAGCAATCTGCCGACAGACCGTGTCTTCGTCTTTTGACAGGAACTCAAATCACCTTGACAGGCGGGATAAGGAAAGGATCGCAAGCCAGCCATAAACCTAACTTTGTTGAGTACGATATCATGTTTGCGGCTCCGTCTGCCCAACCACAGTCAAATCAACTCTGAGATGCAGCAATCCATCGATGAAGAGGCTATCATCTGCCAGGAACGTCGTGTTATGGCAAGCCGGTGCGACACACAACCCGGATAAACCACTACTTGCTTGTGTGAATAAACTTGAGGATAGTTTCAACCAATAGATGCAGCAGAAATATAGACACAATCACAATGTACAAGTGACACAAGGATTTACGTGGAAAACCTCCTCAAGGTGAGGAGGGAAAAACCACGGGTGTGGACCAACCGGTCCACGCAAGCTTCACTATTAGCAACCTTGGTACAGAGTCTCTCTAGAACCTCTAGAGATTACAACACACTTCTCCTCGTTGCCCACCGGCAACAACAACAACAACCACAAGAGGTAAGATACAACAAATACAGAGATATCACAGTTTCTGTCCTCTTCAGCAATCAGCGAACTGCTCTCAAACCGCAGATGCAAACAGCACGAAACTTGGTAGACAAGTAGACATATGAGTTCCCAACATACTGACCAAAAATCAGCTCAATCGGACACCGTTTGCCTACCCAAACTATTCGTCTCCCAAAACTACTCTGTGCTGAAACTGTAGCAGTCCGACCTGACAAACTGCTCTCAAATCTGAACCTCCACTGACACAAATCCCAAACTGTGTAACCGAATCGAACTACTCAAAGTAAGGAACGATCTCACCAAGTTTGGAGCCAATCCAAGCATGTTTGAGCCTCCAAACACCAGCTTGAAGACAGACCGGTCAGAACTCAGAAATCTGGACAGATTCACCTCTTCTTCTTCTTCCTCTCTTCTCACTTGGTTGTGGTGTTCTAGTGTGTTCTCTCACCCTCTCACAGCAGCAGCCACGTTCTTGGCTTGCTCTCTTGCTCTCAGTCACTACCACCAAAGTGGCTAGGGTTTTCTCCTTTATACCTCTCAAGGAGGCACCTCGGCCGTTGGATACGAACCTCGATCAACGGTTGATGCGTGTTGGACTTCTTGGGCCGATGTTGGGCTGCCAACACACCTCCATATGGAGGGACATGGCCCAACAAACTCTCCCTCCCGACATCATGGAGGGTCTCACTGCCTACCGGCAGTCATGCCGGCGAGCCGACGGCATACATCAAGCTTTGCTCTTGTCACCACCTGGGTCAACATATCAGCCCCATTGTCATCTGTGTGCACCTTCTCAAGTTGAAATTGTTTGGAACTTAGCATGTTTCGAATCCAATGGTAGCGTACCTCAATATGCTTCAACCTTGAATGAAAACTTGCATTCTTACTTAGGTGAATAGTACTTTGATTGTCACAAAACAGCACATACTTGTCTTGCTTAAACCCAAGCTCACAAGCCAATCTTTTTAGCCATAATAGCTCTTTGCTCGCCTCTGTTACTGCGATGAACTCGGCATCAGTTGTGTTCAAAGCCACACACTTTTGCAACCTGCTTTGCCATGACACTACTCCCCCTGAATGAGTAACCAAATAACCTGAAGTAGACTTTCTGCCATCAATATCTCCAGCCAAATCTGAATCTGAATATGCAATCAGCTTGGCCTCATTGCCACCAAAACAGAGCTTCATATTGGTGCTGCCACAGAGATACCTCAAGATCCACTTCACGGCTTCCCAA
This sequence comes from Dactylis glomerata, assembly GCA_007115705.1. Classification (NCBI taxonomy): domain Eukaryota; kingdom Viridiplantae; phylum Streptophyta; class Magnoliopsida; order Poales; family Poaceae; genus Dactylis; species Dactylis glomerata. The sequence goes on along the minus strand of QXEO01000906.1, from coordinate 2,446,432 downwards.
TGTGGTCTTCCTGGATTAGACATAAATCTGCTCACATTACTAACCGCTTGAGCAATGTCAGGCCGTGTGCATACCATAGCATACATCAAACTCCCAACCGCTGAGGGATAAGGAACATTCTGCATTTCCTTTTCCATCTTTTCAGTGGAGGGACATTATTTCTTGCTCAACTTAAAGTGAGCTACTAGTGGACAACTGACTTCCTTTGCTTTGTCCATCTTGAACTTGCGAAGTACCTTCTCAATGTATTTCTCTTGAGATAAGTACAACTTGTTGGATTTTCTGTCTCTCTCAATTCTCATGCCGAGAATACACTTTGCTGGACCCAAGTCTTTCATGGCAAAACTTTTGCTCAACTCTTTCTTTAGTCTAGCAATCCTAGAGACATTCTTGCCAACAATCAAGATATCATCAACATAGAGCAACAGAATGATATAATCATCACCTGAGAACCTCTTAATAAATACACAATGGTCTGAGCTACATCGCTTGTAGCCTTGCTCCCCCATGACAGATTCAAACTTCATGTACCATTGTCTTGGTGCTTGTTTTAGGCCATAGAGACTTTTCTTCAGCTTGCACACATAGTCTTCTTTGCCTTTAACAAGAAACCCCTCAGGCTGCTCCATGTAGATTTCTTCCTCCAACTCTCCATGTAGGAAAGATGTCTTCACATCCATTTGCTCAACCTCCAAGTTGAGACTTGCTGCCACGCCAAGGATCATTCTTATAGATGTCATTTTCACCACCAGAGAGAATATTTCATCAAAGTCAATACCCTTCCTTTGGTTGAATCCTTTCACGGCTAGCCTGGCCTTGTACCTCGGATGTGACGTGTGCTCTTCTTGCTTGATTCTGTAGACCCACTTGTTCTTCAGAACTTTCTTGCCCTTAGGCAACTTCACCAGCTCATATGTATGATTCTTATGCAAGGAATCCATCTCTTCTTGCATAGCCTTATTCCACTCCTTGTTCTCATCTTTCATTGCCTCTGAAAAGCACTCAGGTTCTGAACCATCAGACAATAACACCACATATTGGTCTGATGCATACCTAGTGTTAGGAACACGGTCTCTGCTGGACCGTCTGAGTGGAGCTGCTGGTGGTTATCTAGTACTGGTGCTTCTTGCTGATCATGATCATTTTCTTCAGCATCATCATACTCTTGCTGCTGGGGAGCATCTTCTTCTCCACCTGTACCACTATGTGCATCATCTTGCACATCTTCTACATCATCATTTTCAGCTTCTTGTTGGGCTGAATCTGCAGGTTCTGGGTCAGAATCAACTCTGTCTTGCTGCTGTCTTTGAGGAGGAACACCCACCGGAATTGACTCCAGAACTTTCTTTTTTGTCTTCACAATATCCTCAATTGTTTGGTCTTCAACAAACACAACATCACGGCTTCTCACAATTTTTCTTTCTATTGGATCAAACAACTTGTAGCCGAACTGATCACCTCCATAGCCAAGAAATATGCACTGTCGTGTCTTTGAATCAAGCTTTGACCTCTCATCTTGAGGGATATGAACAAAGGCCTTACACCCAAAAACCTTCAGGTGATCATATGAGACTTCCTTGCCATAATAGACTTTGTTAGGAACGTCTCCTTGCAATGGATAACTTGGTGAGAGATTGATAAGATAAACTGCAGCCAACAAAGCTTCTCCCCAATAATGTTTCGGTAGCTTTGAACTTGACAACAAGCATCTAACTCTCTCCACAATTGTCCTGTTCATCCTCTCAGCAAGACCATTCAGCTGTGGTGTCTTCGGAGGAGTAAATTGGTGCCTAATTCCCTGGTCCTTGCAATAGGCATCAAATGGGCCAATATACTCTCCCCCATTATCAGTGCGAAGGCACTTGATCTTCTTCTTAGTTTCTCTCTCAACTGAGACTTGGAATTGCTTGAATACACTTAGTACTTGATCTTTGGTCTTCAATACATAGACCCAAACCTTTCTGGAAAAGTCATCAATAAATGTGACAAAGTACTTTGCTCCACCCATTGACCTCACCGACATTTTGCAAACATCGGAATGTACCAAGTCTAACACCTCGGGCCTCTTGTGAGGAGCTTGACTCTTGAATGCAACTCTGTGTTGCTTCCCCGCTAGACAATCTGAACACTTTTTAATGTGAACACCTTTCACACCTTTCAACAGATTTTTCTTGACTAGTGATACGTCTCAAATGTATCTATAATTTTTGATGCTCCATGCTTGTTTTTACACCATTTGCCTATTGTTTCGTTACACTTAGTGGCACTTTTATGCATTTTCCGGAACTAACCTATTAACGAGTTGCCACAGTGCCAGTTCCCTGTTTTCTGCTGTTTTTGTGTTTCAGAGTGATACACAGGAAATATTCTCGGAATTAGACGAAACAAGTTCCTGAAGTCTTATTTTACCCGAAAGCTTCCAGAGATCCGAAGGAGAGTAGGAGGGGGGCCACCAGGGCCCCACACGCAGGGGCGGCATGGCCAGGCCCCTGGCCGCGCGTGCCCCGCGTGAGGGTGCCTGGCCCCTCCTCTGACATCGCCCCTTCGCCTATAAAGACCCCCCGACAGAAAAAACCTAAGTACCCGATCAGATTTCCAGAACACATCGCGATCCGCCGCCGCCGTCGACCCAAAGATCGGGAGGGTCCAGAAGCTCTTCCCGGCACCCTGCCGGAGAGGGGAATCGCCACCGGAGGTCTTCTTCATCGCCATGCTTGCCTCCGGAGCGATGAGTGAGTAGTCTACCTTGGACTATGGGTCCATAGCAGTAGCTAGATGGTTGTCTTCTCCACCATGTGCTTCATGTTTAGATCTCATGAGCTGCCCTACATGATTGAGATCACCATTATGTAATTCTACATGTTTGGTTTGTTGGGATCCGATGAATATTGGTGTTTATGATTAAGTTGTTGTACTGAATTATATCTTTTGTTATCTCTATGTTGTTTATGATCTTGCATGCTCTCCGTTGTTAGTAGCTATCTTGGCCGAGTAGTTGCTAGTGACTCCAAGAGGGGGTATTTATGCTCGATAGTGGGTTCATGCCTCTATTTCACCTGGGGGAGTGACATAAACCTCTAAGGTGGTAGATGTGATGTTGCTACTAGGGAGAAAACAACATTCATATGCTCAAGGGCATATGCTTTGTTTACATTACACACTTTGCTTAATGCAATTATCTGTTGTTCGCAACTTAATACTACTGGGGTGTTCGGATTGATATCCCCGGGAGTGGATTATTAGTCATAGATGCAGTTGGATGGCGGTCTATGTATTTTGTTGTAATGCCCAGAGTAAATCTCATAGTGATCTTCTTGACATATCACGTTTATCTTTATTATATCAATTGCCCAACTGTAATTTGTTTACCCAGCATGTGTTATTTTATCTATGGAGAGACACCACTAGTGAACTGTGGACCCCGGTCCTATTTACATCATATTGTTATCACCTGTTTACTTTACTCGTACTGTTTACTTTACTCGCATACTATATTGTTTTCCACTCGATACGCTCATAACCTTTGTTTCAAGCAAACCGGTGAGATTGACAACCTCATCGCAAGTTGGGAACAAAGTATTTGTTTGTGTTGTGTGCAGGTTCCGCGTTGCTGCTGGCCGAAGACGAGTCAACAAGTATCGTTAACGGCGCCCTTGTTGGAGTGTTACTAAGCCAGTCCGCATCACCTTCAGTCGTCATTGTCTCTCCTCTCCTGAACGATATTAAACCTTGGTTTCTTAACTGAGGGAAGACTAGCTGCTATACTCATCATACCTTCCTCTTGGGGTTCCCAACGGGCTGGTTATCCACCACGCACAAGGACAGTCTGCTCCCACGTCAACCACACGTCATCAAAGGGATCAGCTAGTTTTCTGGCGCCGTTGCCGGGGAGGAAGAGAAGACTTCTGCGAGGAGAGTTTTCGCACGCACATCCTTTACTTTGTTTTATTGTTTTGCTTTACTTTATTTATTTTACCTGCATTGCTTTTTATCAAAAACCCAAAAAAAATTAGAATCCTTGGTAGTTGCTATTTCTTTACTTTTAGTTTATTATGTCTAGTTCAGTTGCTGCTACTATGCCTCCCGAGGACATGATCTTTACTTTTAAGCAGAAAGATGAGGACAGCTTTAAAGAAGCTTGGTCTAGAATTTATGATTGGCATGGAAAAACTGAACCTAAAATGACTTTGAGTTTGCTTCTTAGTAGCTTTTACTTTAGACTTTCTCTTCGTTATAGATATGCTTTGGATGCTACTGCAGAAGGAGATTTCCTTCATTGTGATGGAGATCAAGCCTTCAATATTATAAAAAAGTTGATCACAATTTATAGCATGCCAACCTATTTTGATTCCTCTCGTGTGTGCATTTTTAATAGACTTAATACTCTTGAGACTCACACTGCTAGTTTGAATTCTTGCTACAATACGTTGCGCCAGCATTTTGATTATGTGCCAACAAATACTGAACCTTCGAGTTGGTACCCTACGATAAAAATCACCATTAGTGGTGAAACTTTTCATGCTCGTTGTGATATTATGTCTGAAATTTGTCTCATGCCAAAGGATGTTTATGAATCTTTGAGCCTTTGGAAGCTTTCTGAGGGAGGAGAAGGAATTTCTCTTACTAACAATGCCACTATATTTCCCCTTGGAATAGCTGAAGGAGTTTTTACAAAAGTCCTAGGAAGAATGATATCTACTGATTATCTTGTTATTGAATGTGTAGGAAAAGGACAAGTCACACTTGGAAGATCCATTCTGAAGCTCTTGGGCGCCGTCATCGATGTGGGAAAAGGCAATATAAGATTTATCTCTCCACCTTGCAATAACCATGTCTTTCCTAGAGTCAAGAGCAAAGGTAAGAAAGGAAGACGTAAGGCACGTGCTGATCCTAGCACTTCATCACTTGATATTACTTGATTCGCAATTTTCTGCGCCTAGCTCAAAGGCGTTAAAGAAAAGCACTCTTGGGAGATAACCCAATATTTTATTTTCAGTAATTTTTTTTTATTTGAGTCTTGGAAGTCATTACTACTGTAATGACCGCTCCTTATCTTGTCTATTTCGTTTTTGTGCCAAGAGAAGCCTCTAATTTGAGTGAGGTAAAGATTTGGGGATGTTGCTGTCCTGAAACTGTTTTCAGTGCTGCACCGTAAAAATTCGTGAAAATTCTCTGTTTATCTTTTGGACCTGCGATTTCTTGTGCGTATGCCCCAGGTTATATCCAAACTTTTGTTAGTTGAACACTTTTTGATTTGAGCAACAGAAAATCCCTCAAAAATTCGACCTTTGTCAGCTGTTCAGTTCTGACAGATTTCTGCCAATATTTGTGTTTGCCACTTTATCGCTTTCTTTTGAGTTCTTTTGATCACGGAACTTTTGGGGAGGTTGCTACAGTAGTATTTGCTATATATGTGGTGGTTTTGAGTTGAAACCTGAATCAAAAAGAGGTTGATTATATGTTATGCTTACACTAATGTTGCTAATATAATTGTGTTTAGTTTTGTATGAAGTAAGTTTTCAAGTGTAGGGATTGGAGAATGATGAGATGAGTTGAAGAATGGACAAAAGCTCAAGCTTGGGGATTCCCATGCATCACCCCAAGAAATATCCAAGAAGTACAAGCGTCAAAGCTTGGGGATGCCCCCGAGGCACCCCTTCTTCATCGGTAAAAATCAGGTCACCTTTCAAAACACTATATTTTTATTGCTTCATGCACTATGTGTTTTTCTTGGAGCGTCAGTTGTTTTAGTTTTCTTAGTTAGTTTGTTTGTTTGTTTGCTGCAATAAATGGTTGGACCCCAACAAATTTTCTTTTGGAGGAGATATACTCGTTTTCATTTGCCAAGAACGCTCTAGTTTTCACTCTTATCGTTCATCGAGTGTTCTTCTTTTTCTGCTACTGCTTTTGGTTTTCATTTTCGCCTTGATTTGCGTTCAGACCTTGTCATATCTTTTCATCAAGGTGTATTTTTGCCTCTGATCTTTATTGGTTTTCATCAAAAGAGGTGTGTTTAAAAATTTCAAATGGTGTTGGAAAAGAGAAAAAGCTTTGTGCAAAATAGTGGTACAAGAAGGAGCTTGTGTAGACTGCGGCTTAGGCTTTTTCATGTCATGCTTGATGTCTGTTTGATAGTATGCTTAGTGGTTTTTCTGTAGCATGACTTGTCTCAAATAACTGAGATTGCTTAATGAGCCTTTGAAAAAAATCATGCGTTGTTTTTATTGTATGGAAGCATTATTTTGGTTTTCTCCTTGATGCTTTATTTGGGTTGACTTGGCGCATGCTCACACATGTTAGACTCTTACAAAGTCGCCAATAGCCTTCATGATCATTTAGTTTTTGACTTTTGATGCCATTTTATGCTTCTTTTAATGTCGCTTTGTCGCTTTGCATGATTATGGCCATTATTGCTCTTTTAGTTGGTCGCTCCCAGTCTTTTGCTAGCCCTCGCCTTGTACTGAGTATGAGCTCTACTCTTGCATCCAACTCCTAAAAGCCAAAGTTTTCCAAAGTGTCCACCATACATACCTACTAGCAATTTGCTATTCCAAGTAAATTTGACTTGCTTTTATTTTCTCTTCAAATTAAACTCTTACCAGTGTTATGCGAAATTCGGTTAGTAAAGCTCTCACGAACCGGAAGGTACACTTTACTTTTTCCTGTTCTTAAAAATTTGACATTGTGGTCTCTTATGTTGAGTTGTTATGCTTACAAGTTGTAAGTTGGATTCTAGCCAATCCATGCTGTCATGGGGCAAGCTTTCAACATTGCACTTCTTATTTGAGTTGATATCGTGATCTTTTGTCTATGGATGCCTGCGGTGTGAAATGAATTGGGAATCTTGTGGGGATCATGGAGTTTGTATATGTATTAGGGAAACGTCGGGCCGCCAATCTAAGCCATGCATAATTCATGGTGGAAATTTGCAGCATACCCATGGTGAACATTCGACGACGCATCTCACAATAAAAAGCTAAACAAAAGGTAAATAAAAGAGATGTCGAGGTGTTCATTGTCTGATTGTCCTGTCATTTTGGTGTGGGCTTGTTCCATGTCATCGGGCACGGAGGTACCCCATTGGCAGTTCTCAATGATATGCATATACTTACAATGACAAGAGCCTTGCTTGGGACTCTAAGTAAAGTAGCATGAGGTTTGGGTACTCGTATTCACGGGGCACGAGGTCTTCAACTTATGATTTGTCAAGCATATGCATCATAATTATTCTCGCATTAACTTTAACCATTCAAGATCCTTATGATGGGGGCAATGAGAGCTCAAAGCCGGTAAGTACCATAATTTTTGAAGGTTATAAAACTTGCAATCACTGCTTCCCTCTGTGAAGGGCCTTTCTTTTACTTTTATGTTGAGTCACCGCCTTCTTTCTTTATGCACCATTAAGAGAGCATAGTTGTCATTCTTAGTGTGATATGCATTGTCCCAAAGTTCATTGATTGATTCATATTGTTGGTTTCACTTGTTCTTAAATTATTTGTATCTAGTCGCCCTCTTAAACTTGAAGGCGTCCTATGCATTTATGTTTTGCTCTCTTTGAAGGACAAGCTGAAAACCATTTGTATGTTTTTCCTTATGATTTGAACACACGTTTGACTTTCATTGTTTCATTTTCATGATCTTTTGTTTGTGTTCATTTGCATGTTTACAACATGGTTGCTAAGTTCTTATTATCATGATTATATCTTCATGCCCATGTTTTAAGTTCTTATGATCCCAGCTCACCAATACTTACATATATGATCAAGATTGTGTAGGTGCATGTCACCTCAAAAATTATTCTTTTGTTATCACTTACCTACTCGAGGACGAGCAGGAGTTAAGCTTGGGGATGCTTGATACGTCTCAAACGTATCTATAATTTTTGATGTTCCATGCTTGTTTTTACACCATTTGCCTATTGTTTCGTTACACTTAGGGGCACTTTTATGCATTTTCCGGAACTAACCTATTAACGAGTTGCCACAGTGTCAGTTCCCTGTTTTCTACTATTTTTGTATTTCAGAGTGATACACAGGAAATATTCTCGGAATTAGACGAAACAAGTTCCTGAAGTCTTATTTTACCCGAAAGCTTCCAGAGATCCGAAGGAGAGTAGGAGGGGGGCCACCAGGGCCCCACACGCAGGGGCGGCGCGGCCAGGCCCCTGGCCGCACGGGCCCTGTATGAGGGCGCCTGGCCCCTCCTCTGACATCGCCCCTTCGCCTATAAAGACCCCCCCGACAGAAAAAACCTAAGTACCCGATCAGATTTCCAGAACACATCGCGATCCGCCGCCGCCGTCGACCCGAAGATCGGGAGGGTCCAGAAACTCTTCCCGGCACCCTGCCGGAGAGGGGAATCGCCACCGGAGGTCTTCTTCATCGCCATGCTTGCCTCCGGAGCGATGAGTGAGTAGTCTACCTTGGACTATGGGTCCATAGCAGTAGCTAGATGGTTGTCTTCTCCACCATGTGCTTCATGTTTAGATCTCATGAGCTGCCCTACATGATTGAGATCACCGTTATGTAATTCTACATGTTTGGTTTGTTGGGATCCGATGAATATTGGTGTTTATGATTAAGTTGTTGTACTGAATTATATCTTTTGTTATCTCTATGTTGTTTATGATCTTGCATGCTCTCCGTTGTTAGTAGCTATCTTGGCCGAGTAGTTGCTAGTGACTCCAAGAGGGGGTATTTATGCTCGATAGTGGGTTCATGCCTCTATTTCACCTGGGGGAGTGACAGAAACCTCTAAGGTGGTAGATGTGCTGTTGCTACTAGGGAGAAAACAACATTCATATGCTCAAGGTGATGGGTTCGTAGCATAGAAAACAAAAAATTTCCTACGCATGAACGCATAAACTGGCCAAGATACTCTACGAGATGGTAGCAACGGATACTCACCCTCGACGACCGTGAGCGGGGATTACGTTCCCGCACAAACGTTGACGATGGAGAGTTGGTGAAGACGCACGTAGTCGACGTAGTTGTTCACTTGATGTAGTCGACGTCGTGGTTCACTTGACGATCACAAGATCGTGTAGCCGGCGCCACAAGTGGCAGCGCCCCCGTACTCGCACACACGTGCAGCTCGACGTCGACTCCTCCACGCCCTCGGTCCAGCGGGGCAGCGGAAGAAGGGATCCGCCGGACACTCCTCCACACACTTCTTCAAGTGTGTGAACTACGAACTACTATTCCGGCAGAGCTTCGCTAAGCCAAGACGGAAAGTGGGCAGCAACTATGCAAAGGAGGGAGGATCAAGAAGTGTGTTTCAAGGGAGAGAAGGGGGGGTTTATATAGAGGAGGAGGGGCAGCCAAGGGGTGGCCGGCCAAGGTGCCCCCTCCTCTTCATTTCCCCTTCTTCATTCCCATTATGGTGATTACACCCTCATCAACATGAGGTAACCCCCATTTCAATGCATGACATTCATGCCAATTAAAATTCACACTTATTGATTTAATAAAACATTTTTATTTCTTTAATATTTGTTAATTCATTCAATTAACAAACATTAACAAATACACCCTTGAGTTATTTCGATATCCCGAAACAATTTCGGTACTTTTCTGAAACAACCCTTATGCTGTCCTGTAATTCGATCGGAGTATCGTATCCACTCAAAAACGACGACGAGCCTTAAGTGTGTCACCCTACGGTTCGTGAATAACGTGGACATGATCGAGACTCCTCTCTGATCAATAATCAACAGCGGGATCTGGAAATCCATGATGACTCCCACTTACTCAACGATGAACTAGTGATCGTGTGAACCGGTAACGAACATAGTTAATTCCTTTTGTCTCGCGATATTATTACTTGTCCGAGATCCGATCATTTGGTATCAACCATACCTAGTTCGATCTCGTTCCCGACAAGTCTCTTTACTCGTTCCGTGATAATGCATTCATGTGACCTAGTCACATGCTTGCAAGCGATTCCAATGCAATATCACCGAGAAGGGCCCAGAGAATATCTTTCCGTCATCCGGATGGACAAATCCCACTCTTGATCCATGAGCCTCAACTAATACTTTCAGAGTACCCAAATCAACCTTTATAATCACCCTATTACGGTGTGACGTTTGATATCATCAAAGTACCCTTCCGGTATCAGTGATTAACATGATCTCATGGTCTAAGGATTAGAACTACTTCGCATGAGTTTGATATAGCAATGAACTTGATGACTTGATCGTATTGCTATTCGTACTGTGGGTGTGTGTGTTCATCACATCATTCCTCTAATGATATGACCCCGTTATTAACAACATCCAATGTTCATGATCAGGAAACCTTGATCATCAGTTAATCAACGAGCTAGTATAAAAGAGAGGCTTTACTAGGAACCCTTTTAGTTTATTAATCACACAAGTATTAATGTTTCCGATTAATACAATTCTAGCATGAAAAATAAACATCTATTATGAACACGGAATAATATAATAACAACTTTATTATTGCCTCTCGGGCATATTCCTTTCAGTCTCCCACTTGCACTAGAGTCAATAATCTAGATTACATAGTGATGAATCTAACACCCATTGAGTTCTGGTGCTGATCATGTTTTGCCTTGGGGAGAGCTTTAGTCAACGGGTCTGCCACATTCAGATCCGTGTGCACTTTGCAAATCTTTACATCACCATCCGCGACATGTTCACGGATGGAGTGAAATCGGCGCTTTACATGCTTGAATTTCTTGTGAGACCTTGGCTCCTGAGTATTGGCTATGGCACCATTGTTGTCACAATAGATAACCATTGGATCCAATGCACTCGGAACCACACCCAGTTCGGATATGAACTCCTTCATCCAAACTGCTTCTTCTGCCGCTTCTGAAGCAGCAATGTATTCCGCCTCTGTAGTCGATCTCGCTACCACGCTTTGCTTGGAACTCCTCCAGCTTACCGCTCCTCCATTCATAACAAATATGTACCCGGATTGAGACTTAGAGTCATCCGGATCAGTGTCGAAGCTAGCATCGACGTAACAACTTGCGACGAGCTCTTCTTCACCGCCATATACGAGAAACATATCCTTAGTCCTTCGTAAGTACTTAAGGATATTCTTAACCGCCGTCCAGTGTTCCAAACCTGGATCAGATTGGTACCTACTAGTCAAACTAATAGCATGTGCCACATCTGGTCTTGTGCATAACATGGCATACATGATAGAGCCTATGGCAGAGGCATAGGGAATCTTATTCATTTCTTCTCTATCTTCAGCTGTAGCCGGACCTTGAGTCTTACTCAAGATCTTTCCTTGCAACATAGGTAAGAACCCTTTCTTACTATCTTCCATTCTAAACTTCTTTAGAATCTTGTCAAGGTATGTACTTTGCGATAGCCCAATTAAGCGTCTCGATCTATCTCTATAGATTTTGATGCCTAAAATATACGCCGCTTCACCAAGGTCTTTCATTGAAAACTTACTGTTTAAGTAATCTTTTACGCTCTTCAAAAGTTCCGTATCATTTCCAATCAGCAATATGTCATCCACATATAATATTAGAAATGCTACAGAGCTCCCACTCACTTTCTTGTAAATACAAGTTTCTCCATAAGTTTTGACAAATCCAAACCCTTTGATAACTTCGTCAAAACGGAGATTCCAACTCCGGGATGCTTGCTTCAGTCCATAAATGGATCGCTGAAGCTTGCATACCTTGTCAGCATCCTTAGGATCAACAAAACCCTTGGGCTGTACCATGTACAACTCTTCCTCAATGTTACCATTAAGGAACGCGGTTTTCACATCCATCTGCCAAATTTCATAATCGAAAAATGCAGCAATTGCTAACATAATCCTAACAGACTTTAGCATCGCTACGGGTGAGAAAGTCTCATCGTAGTCAATTTCTTGAATTTGTCGGAAACCTTTTGCGACAAGTCGTGCTTTATAGACGGTCACATTACCATCAGCGTCTGTTTTCTTCTTGAAAATCCATTTATTCTCAACGGCCTTTCGGTCATTGGGAAGTTCCACCAAAGTCCATACTTGGTTTTCATACATGGATTCCATTTCGGATTTCATGGCTTCATGCCATTTGTTGGAATCTGGGCTCATCATCGCTTCATCATACGTCGCAGGGTCATCGTTCTCAACAATGGCATTTACGACAAGATCACCGTACCATTCAGGAGCAGCGCGTGTTCTTGTCGACCTGCGAGGTTCGGTAGTATCCTCTTTTGGAGTTTCATGATCTTTATCATTAGCTCCCACTTCATTTGGTGAAGTCACCACCGGAACGGTTTCCGGCGCTGCGCCACTCGCCAATTCATGAAGAGGAGGTTCAATAACCTCATCGAGTTCTACCTTCCTACTATTCACACCTTTCTAGAGAAACTCCTTCTCCAAAAAGGATCCGTTCTTAGCAACAAACACTTTGCCTTCGGATCTGTGATAGAAGGTGTACCCAATTGTTTCTTTAGGGTATCCTATGAAGACACATTTTTCCGCTTTGGGTTCGAGTTTATCAGGCTGAAGTTTCTTCACATAAACATCGCATCCCCAAACTTTTAGAAATGACAGCTTAGGTTTGTTTCCAAACCATAATTCATACGGTGTCGTTTCAACGGATTTAGATGGAGCCCTATTTAAAGTGAAAGCGGTTGTTTCTAGCGCATAACCCCAAAAAGATAGTGGCAGATCGGTAAGAGACATCATAGACCGAACCATATCCAATAAAGTACGGTTACGACGTTCGGATACACCATTTTGTTGTGGCGTTCCAGCGGGAGTGAGTTGTGAAACTATTCCACATTCTCTCATATGTGCGCCAAACTCGTAACTAAGATATTCTCCTCCACGATCGGATCGTAGAAATTTAATCTTTCTGTTACGATGATTTTCTACTTCACTCTGAAATTCTTTGAACTTTTCAAACGTTTCAGACTTGTGTTTCATTAAGTAAATATACCCATATCTACTTAAGTCATCAGTGAAAGTAACAAAATAACGATATCCACCACGCGCCGGCACACTCATAGGTCCACATACATCGGTATGTATGATTTCTAACAAGTCTGTCGCCCGTTCCATTGAACCGGAAAACGGCGTTCTAGTCATCTTGCCCATAAGGCATGGCTCGCATGTTTCAAATGATTCATAATCAAGTGATTCCAGAAGTCCATCCGAATGAAGTTTCTTCATGCGTTTAACACCAATATGACCTAAACGGCAGTGCCACATGTATGCGGCTATATCATCATTTGACTTAATTCTTTTGGCATTCACATTATGAATATGTGTTTCATTACTATCAAGATTCAAAAGAAATAAACCTTTCTTCTCAGGTGCATGTCCATAAAAGATATTATTCATATAAATCGAACAACCATTGTTCTCAGACTGAAATGAATAATTGTCTCGCATTAAACAAGATCCGGATATAATGTTCATGCTCAACGCAGGCACCAAATAACATTTATTCAGGTTTAAAACTAATCCAGATGGTAAATGTAGAGGCAGCATCCCGACGGCGATCACATCAACTTTTGATCCATTGCCGACGCACATCGTGACCTCATCCTTCGCAAGTTGCCGCCTATTCCTTAGCCCCTGTTTCGAGTTACATATGTGAGCAACCGAACCGGTATCAAATACCCAGGTGCTATTGCGACTACTAGTAAGGTACACATCAATAACATGTATATCATATATACCTTTGTTAATCTTCCCGTTCTTCTTATCCGCCAGATACTTTGGGCAGTTGCGCTTCCAGTGCCCCGTTTCCTTGCAGTAGAAACACTCAGTTTCAGGTTTAGGACCAGCCTTGGGTTTCCTCTCAGAACCGGCAACAGATTTGCCGTCCTTCTTGTTTCTACCCTTGGACTTATTATCCTTTCTACCTCTCTTGAAACTAGTGGTCTTATTGACCATCAACACTTGATGTTCCTTTTTAATCTCCACTTCTGCAGTCTTAAGCATTGAGAGAAGCTCGGGGAGAGACTTCCTCATGCCCTGCATGTTGTAGTTCATCACAAAGCTCTTGAAGCTAGGTGGGAGAGATTGGAGAACCCGATGTATTCCCAACTCATTGGGAATCGTTATTCCCAAGGAGATGAGCTTATCGGCGTACCCAGACATTTTGAGTACGTGCTCACTAACGGAGCTGTTCTCTTCCATCATGCAGCTAAAGAACTTTTCTGAAGCATCATAACTCTCTATGGCAGTATGGGAGTCGAAGATCAGTTTCAACTCTCCCATTGTATCATAAGCGTTGCTGTTCTCGAAACGTTTTCGCAGCTCCGGCTCAAGTCCATACAGTATGCCGCAATGAACTAAACTGTGGTCCTCCTTACGAGTCAGAAAAACATTTTTCTCTTCATCGGGAGCATCTTCTGCAGGCGGGTTACCTAGCGGTGCCTCAAGCACATAGCCCTTTTGAGAGGCATTGAGGAGGATCCTCAAGTTAAGTGTCCAGTTGGTGAAGTTGCTACCGTTGGTGGCTAGTTTTTCTTTCTCCATGAACGCATTGAAATTCAGAGCAGGTGGTGCCATGATCTACAAATTATTTGCAAAGTTAACTTAGACTAAGTTCATAATAGAATGAGTTCAGGTTAAATCAAATTCTACGTGAACTCCCACTTAAAAACAACATCCCTCCTAGTTTTCTTAAGTGATTACACGAACCAAATACACTATACCGCAACCGATCATCACGTGCAACGGTATAGTTTCAAAGGCGAACATCACCATGTTCATCATATCAACCATATGACTCATGCTTAACCTTTCGGTTCGTGTTCCGAGGCCATGTCTGTACATGCTAGGCTCGCCAAGTAGAACCATAACATTTGCGTGTGTAAAACTGTCTTACACCCGTCATATATGAACGTAGAGTCTATCACACCCGATCATCACGAGGTGTCTCAAAACGACGAACTTTCGTGACGGTGCATGTTATGGGAGAACACATTTTATCTTGATATTTATGTGAGAGGGATCATCTTATAATGCTACCGCGCGATCAAATCTAAGCAGAATAAGATGCATAAAAGGATAAACATCACATGCATATATAATGTGATATGATATGGTCCTTCACGCACTCGATCTCCATCTTGTGCGTCATGGCATGATCTCCATCATTCCACCGGCGTAGCACCAAGGTCCATGGCGCGCCAACTTGGTTGTCTTCCTCCATTACAATATATCACTTGGATATATATATACGGCACGCAGGCCATTTAAATGTAAAGACAACCATATGGCTCCTGCCGGTTGTTTATATCTTATAAAAAGGATCATCGCATACAATTTGTAACATAAACAACTTGACCATATCACATCACATGCCCCTGCAAAAACAAGTTAGACGTTTCTAATTTGTCTTGCATATTTTACGTGGCTTGGGGGCTTTCTAGGAAGAACCGTTCTTACCTACGAACAAGAACCACAACGGTGATAAAAATATTATTAACAACTCTTTGTAAAATAGATCATAACTATAGTGGGAGAAACGTGCACCCGCAAAGCCACATATGCCGAAGCATGTCAAGTGTGGGACAAGTCTCATGAACGTGGTCACGTAAGGTTAGTCTCGGGCAGCTTCAATCCCACTATGCCACTATGATCCAAAATACCAAAAAATTGCAATAACATGATCATCAACGCCCACATCCACATGTGTTCTAACCGTGCATACCAACTACGCATAGAGATGGCTCTGATACCACTGATGGGTTCGTAGCATAGAAAACAAAAAATTTCCTACGCATGAACGCATAAACTGGCCAAGATACTCTACGAGATGGTAGCAACGGATACTCACCCTCGACGACCGTGAGCGGGGATTACGTTCCCGCACAAACGTTGACGATGGAGAGTTGGTGAAGACGCACGTAGTCGACGTAGTTGTTCACTTGATGTAGTCGACGTCGTGGTTCACTTGACGATCACAAGATCGTGTAGCCGGCGCCACAAGTGGCAGCGCCCCCGTACTCGCACACACGTGCAGCTCGACGTCGACTCCTCCACGCCCTCGGTCCAGCGGGGCAGCGGAAGAAGGGATCCGCCGGACACTCCTCCACACACTTCTTCAAGTGTGTGAACTACGAACTACTATTCCGGCAGAGCTTCGCTAAGCCAAGACGGAAAGTGGGCAGCAACTATGCAAAGGAGGGAGGATCAAGAAGTGTGTTTCAAGGGAGAGAAGGGGGGGGTTTATATAGAGGAGGAGGGGCAGCCAAGGGGTGGCCGGCCAAGGTGCCCCCTCCTCTTCATTTCCCCTTCTTCATTCCCATTATGGTGATTACACCCTCATCAACATGAGGTAACCCCCATTTCAATGCATGACATTCATGCCAATTAAAATTCACACTTATTGATTTAATAAAACATTTTTATTTCTTTAATATTTGTTAATTCATTCAATTAACAAACATTAACAAATACACCCTTGAGTTATTTCGATATCCCGAAATAGTTTCGGTACTTTTCTGAAACAACCCTTATGCTGTCCTGTAATTCGATCGGAGTATCGTATCCACTCAAAAACGACGACGAGCCTTAAGTGTGTCACCCTACGGTTCGTGAATAACGTGGACATGATCGAGACTCCTCTCTGATCAATAATCAACAGCGGGATCTGGAAATCCATGATGACTCCCACTTACTCAACGATGAACTAGTGATCGTGTGAACCGGTAACGAACATAGTTAATTCCTTTTGTCTCGCGATATTATTACTTGTCCGAGATCCGATCATTTGGTATCAACCATACCTAGTTCGATCTCGTTCCCGACAAGTCTCTTTACTCGTTCCGTGATAATGCATTCCTGTGACCTAGTCACATGCTTGCAAGCGATTCCAATGCAATATCACCGAGAAGGGCCCAAAGAATATCTTTCCGTCATCCGGATGGACAAATCCCACTCTTGATCCATGAGCCTCAACTAATACTTTCAGAGTACCCAAATCAACCTTTATAATCACCCTATTACGGTGTGACGTTTGATATCATCAAAGTACCCTTCCGGTATCAGTGATTAACATGATCTCATGGTCTAAGGATTAGAACTACTTCGCATGAGTTTGATATAGCAATGAACTTGATGACTTGATCGTATTGCTATTCGTACTGTGGGTGTGTGTGTTCATCACATCATTCCTCTAATGATATGACCCCGTTATTAACAACATCCAATGTTCATGATCAGAAACCTTGATCATCAGTTAATCAACGAGCTAGTATAAAAGAGAGGCTTTACTAGGAACCCTTTTAGTTTATTAATCACACAAGTATTAATGTTTCCGATTAATACAATTCTAGCATGAAAAATAAACATCTATTATGAACACGGAATAATATAATAACAACTTTATTATTGCCTCTCGGGCATATTACTTTCACAAGGGCATATGCTTTGTTTACATTACACACTTTGCTTAATGCAATTATCTATTGTTCGCAACTTAATACTACTGGGGTGTTCGGATTGATATCCCCGGGAGTGGATTATTAGTCATAGATGCAGTTGGATGGCGGTCTATGTATTTTGTTGTAATGCCCAGAGTAAATCTCATAGTGATCTTCTTGACATATCACGTTTATCTTTATTCTATCAATTGCCCAACTGTAATTTGTTTACCCAGCATGTGTTATTTTATCTATGGAGAGACACCACTAGTGAACTGTGGACCCCGGTCCTATTTACATCATATTGTTATCACCTGTTTACTTTACTCGTACTGTTTACTTTACTCGCATACTATATTGTTTTCCACTCGATACGCTCATAACCTTTGTTTCAAGCAAACCGGTGAGATTGACAACCTCATCGTAAGTTGGGAACAAAGTATTTGTTTGTGTTGTGTGCAGGTTCCGCGTTGCTGCTGGCCGAAGACGAGTCAACAAGTATCGTTAACGACGCCCTTGTTGGAGTGTTACTAAGCCAGTCCGCATCACCTTCAGTCGTCATTGTCTCTCCTCTCCTAAACGATATTAAACCTTGGTTTCTTAACTGAGGGAAGACTAGCTGCTATACTCATCATACCTTCCTCTTGGGGTTCCCAACGGGCTGGTTATCCACCACGCACAAGGACAGTCTGCTCCCACATCAACCACACGTCATCAAAGGGATCAACTAGCACTGTCATCCCCTTCTCACTCATGTGCCCAAGTCTCTTGTGCCACAAAGCACATGCGTCTTCTTTCTGTAATGCATTGACACAAGCAGCAGAAAGTTTAGCATGAACATGATACAAAACTGAAATCATGTTACCTTTTGCAACAATCAGATTTCCTTTGGTGAGCTTGTACTGTGTATTTCCAAATCTCCTCAAGTACCCATCTTTATCAAGCAACTCGACCGAGATAATGTTGAGCCGAAGGGCCTCAACATGCCTCACCGACTTGAGGACTAGTGTCGTACCATTTTCAGTCTCCAAGTGCACATCTCCCCTTCCAATGATTTGTGCTCTATCATTATTCCCCATCTTCACAACACCAAAGTCACCGGCTGTGTAGTTGGTGAAGAACTCTTTACGAGATGTAGCATGTATGGTAGCACCACTGTCCGGAATCCAAGTCATATCATCACCATCTGCAAGGTTGATGGTATCATCAGAAACTACAGTGATCCTCTCCTCAACAGTAGGACCAAATCTGCCATCATGTTCTTTATACATAAGAGACATGATCTCCTCAACTGCAGAAATACGGTCTTCCTCACTGTCACTATCACTGTCGGCTTGTTTCTGAACATGCTTCTTCTTTTTCTTTTTGTCCTTCTTCCATTGTTCACAATGCCACTTGATGTGGACCTTCTCATGGCAGTGATGGCACACAAAATCAGCATACTTGCCCTTTGATTTGCTTCTACTTCTTTCTCCATTTCCCGGACCTCTACTCTTGCTTCTCCCCCGTGACTGGGTCACCAACACTTCTGAGTGTGAAGAAGAACCGTCCTTATCAGCAATTTTTCTGGACTCTTCATTTAGTACCCTGGTCTTCACAAGGTTCCAAGTGACAACGCCATTAGGTGCTGAATTGCAAACGGTGACCTTAAAGGTCTCCCAAGTATCTGGTAATGAGCCAAGTAGCAGCAGGGCTCTCACTTCATCTTCAAATGTGATTCCCATTGAAGATAGCTGATTTATAATGCCCTGAAACTCATTTACATGATCTGCAATTTGAGTTCCCTCCTTGTACCTCAAACGCATCAATTTCTTGATCAAGAACATCTTGTTGGTACCTTCTTTGCGAGCATACAACTCATCCAATTTCTGCCATAAGGTGTGTGCACGTGTCTCATCAATGATATAGTTCAAAACATTGTTATCGACCCATTGTCGAATGAACCCACAAGCTTGTAGATGAAGTACATCCCACTGATCTTGCTTCATTTCACTAGGCATCTCAGTGGTAAACACTGGCTTCCAGTATTCCTTTACGTACAGCAAATCCTTCATCTTGCTCTTCCAAGCTTGATAATTTGTACCATTCAATGATATCATTCTGTTGGTATTCACTTCCATCTTTCACACAAGCAAACTGCACTCAACTGAAAGCAAACCTTGCTGAAACTTGAGTACAAACTGAACCTCAGCTCTGATACCACTTTGTTATGGCAAGCCGGTGCGACACATAACCCGGACAAACCACTACTTGCTTGTGTGAATAAACTTGAGGATAGTTTCAACCAATAGATGCAGCGGAAATATAGACACAATCACAATGCACAAGTGACACAAGGATTTACTTGGAAAACCTCTTCAAGGTGAGGAGGGAAAAACCACGGGTGTGGATCAACCGGTCCACGCAAGCTTCACTATTAGCAACCTTGGTACAGAGTCTCTCTAGAACCTCTAGAGATTACAACACACTTCTCCTCGTTGCCCACCGGCAACAACAACAACAACAACAACCACAAGAGGTAAGATACAACAAATACAGAGATATCACAGTTTCTGTCATCTTCAGCAATCAGCGAACTGCTCTCAAACCGCAGATGCAAACAGCACGAAACTTGGTAGACAAGTAGACATATGTGTTCCCAACATACTGACCAAAAATCAGCTCAATCGGACACCGTTTGCCTACCCAAACTGTTCGTCTCCCAAAACTACTCTGTGCTGAAACTGCAGCAGTCCGACCTGACAAACTGCTCTCAAATCTGAACCTCCACTGACCGAAATCCCAAACTGTGTAACCGGATCGAAGTACTCAAAGTAAGGAACGAGCTCACCAAGTTTGGAGCCAATCGAAGCACGTTTGAGCCTCCAAACACCAGCTTGAAGACAGACCGGTCAGAACTCAGAAATCTGGACAGATTCACCTCTTCTTCTTCTTCCTCTCTTCTCACTTGGTTGTGGTGTTCTAGTGTGTTCTCTCACCCTCTCACAGCAGCAGCCACGTTCTTGGCTTGCTCTCTTGCTCTCAGTCACTACCACCAAAGTGGCTAGGGTTTTCTCATTTATACCTCTCAAGGAGGCACCTCAGTCGTTGGATACGAACCTCGATCAACGGTTGATGCGTGTTGGACTTCTTGGGCTGATGTTGGGCTGCCAACACACCTCCATATGGAGGGACATGGCCCAACACGTCGACCATGGAACCGAAAAGAGATCACTGCATCCAACTAAAACCCCACCAACGAAGGTGTGACTAGCATTGAACTTGCTCACAAACTGTCGTGACGGTCTTGTCCTTGCGGCAAACTCATAATCTACTGTCACACGCCTTGAGCTCTTCAGCGCCATATCGATACATAAGAAGAGGCCAAATCTGTACAACCCACTCTGCTCATCCTTGTTACAGCTTGCCATAAGAATAAAACCCTGACCTGCAAGATGGAATGGGTGCGAGATTATCTGTTTTGACGGAAAGAGTTGGGAGCATTCATCGCGCTTCAGATCCATGTAACCTATAACCTGTGGGCAGGGTTTATCAAACGCAACCAATTTCAGATGTCTGTACTTGTAAGCACGCTCTGCAAATGGCAAACAAGAGGTTGCACATGCTTCAAGAGCACCTGGCTTATATGCTGGATAAGCTTTGCACAGAAGTACCCCTGTGATAAGCTTAGCTACTTGCTCATGGTCTACGTCATTATCAGCGGATGTTAGGATCCTCTGAAATGCCATGTACTTCAGGGTGCAGGCGGGACACAACGCGGTGGCCCGCAGGTTTGCCGCATGCGCCCGCAAACAATTTACTGTACCACCGCGTCAGACCGCAAAAGATTAACACATAAACGCGGCGGCCGCCTGGTCCCGCATGGTGGGCTATCAGCTAGCTCTCCAGGAGCGAATCAATCAGCTAGCTCGCACGGCCGCATGGAGCGCATAGATCAGCTAGCTCATCAGGGAAAGCAGCTAGCTCTCCTCCATTGCGTAGATATATCAAATATTCAGATCTTACAAGAAGCACAATACACAATACTTACATATAGAATTTAATATCTTTTTTAGGTAAAAAGCATTTAACATTCCTTAACTTTGCTAATATTTCTCCAACTCAACTGGGAATGAACTAGCATAAAGGAATAGAGAAATGAACATTCAAAACTTGTCAATACCGATGTCCACTTAAATCATAAAGACAAATAAGCTAACAGGAACTATGATCTACAGTATGAGTTTTAGGAAAGCATCGATCAGCTAGCTCGCCAGGAGAGCATCAATCAAATATTCAGAGGTTTACAGTAAACATAATACACAACACTTATACAAAGATTTAATATATCCTTTTTTGGTGAGCCCGAGAGCACCCGGCTGCAATTCTGAAGGACAAGAACAAGAAGAAGACATAGCCATATCCTGGACGAACCGAAACCACAGATCTGGTAGCGCAGACAAGATGATGCCTCCATCAGGAACCAAGGAACGAAGTTGTCGATTAACTAGTAAAAAGGAGAACAGAAATGAGCATTTAAAACAGCATCTCATTGACAACAATTATACCCAACTAAACATGTAAACAGGAGATAAAGGAATTGTCACTTCATGCAGACTGGATTTCAACACAAGTTGCAATGAAACCTAAATTATCAGGCCAATTGCAAAACTAATCCACAGGGATATGTACAGAGGCAGTACTAATCCATCAATACAGAACACGTACCTGTTATGATGCAAGGAAAGCTCCTAAAAATCCTACTCATTCTTCCTAGCATCTGAAAGTGGAAGCGAATCTTTATTAGCCACAAGAAAATATTATATGAGCCAAAGGAAAAAACTTAAGGGAAAAATACATACCTGCTGCCTTAAACCAGTCCTGTAGACATATCAAAGCCTCAACGGTAGTGGGCATGAGGCTGCCCCTATAATCACTGATGACGCGTCCTCCTGTGCTAAAAGCCGACTCCGAAGGCACAGTTGAAGCAGGGATGGCCAACACATCACGGGCAATGTTTGAGAGCACGGGATATATCTCAAATTTTGTTTTCCACCAATGTAGAATGTCAACCTCCTCCTTTCGAGGTGTCAACTGTTCTGTCAAATATTGATCTAGCTCATTGTTTGACTAATGTCTTTTAGACTTCATGTACCAATCCCACACTGCTAGCGGGTCATTGTCATCTTGCACCTCCTGAGAACTACTATCTCTGTGTGACGCTCTAGAAACCTCTTTATTGTAATCATTGAAGAGCTCTTGCATGTTCTGCTTCACTTCAGCCATCCATATTTTTGCCTCCTTTTCACTTCCAAATTCACTCAACAGATACTCGAGGAGGTCATACTTGTACCTCAGATCAAGAATAACAGGAATGCAAGTGGACATGTAAGTCTCCTTCCAATATTGATTGAACTTTGTTTGCATCTGTTCAACCATATTTGCAATTGTTATGTCTTGAATTGATGCTTCCTCCTTCTCAAGTTTTCTTTTCAAAATTGATGCTTCTTTATTCAACAATTTCTTGATATTCCACAATTGATAAAAGTACAAATGAGATGTTGGATACTTTGATCCTGAAATAATATTTGTTGCTGTGTAGAAGACTTCCAACACTTTCAACACAGCTTCAGCCAGTTCCCATTTAGAGTTCAAAGGAGCAAACGTGTACTCCTTATCTTGACTTTCTAGGGAAATGAATGCATTCCAAAGGGGTAAAGCAGCTTCAAGCATTAAGAAAGTTGAGTTCTAGCGGCTGCTCACATCAGGACAAGGACTTACTGCAGACAGACCTTCTTGTATAATTATTTTAACGAACTTGTCAACTCTTGATTGTGAGCTTCTCACATACTTTACACTCTCTCTAATGTTAGTGACAATATTTTTTATCACTTTAAGACCATCTTGGACAATTGAATTGAAGACATGTGTAGCACAGCGAAAATGAAGCAACTTCCCTTCCAAAACTAGAAAACCCTTTTGCTTCAAGTTTGTCCTCAATGAGTTGACCATGGCAGTGTTTACAGATGCATTATCCAAAGTAAAGCTAAAAATCTTGTCTTCTATGTTCCACTCCTGAAGAGTGTTTAGAACTAAATTGAACATGTTCACCTTGTTGTGTGGTGTCTCAAGCATAGCAAAGCTTATAATATATTTATGAAGCACCCAATCATGATTAACAAAATGACAAGTTAGGCAAAAGTATCCCAATTTCTGGTTCGAGGTCCACATATCTCCTGTGAGAGATATGCGAGTGGAAGATTTTTCGAAAGCCTCTTTCATCAAATCCCCATGATAATGGAATGCATCTATGCAATCATTCTTAATAGTTGTCGTCGAGATGTCCTCAAAATAC
Source organism: Dactylis glomerata (assembly GCA_007115705.1). NCBI lineage: Eukaryota > Viridiplantae > Streptophyta > Magnoliopsida > Poales > Poaceae > Dactylis > Dactylis glomerata. Next base: position 2,422,733 of record QXEO01000906.1, on the reverse strand, counting down.
GGATTTAAGGATGCTGTGAACTCTCTGAATGGTTTGTACTCAACTAAGGAAAAGGGCATTTCATTTATGACAATCATCTTGAGCAACTTCCTTCTTGCCAACTTGGCATTGAACTTCCAACTGGGATCAGCCCCATCAGGAGGGCCCATCTTAGCAACCATGTCATTCATAGCAATTTTTGCTTCACATACCTTCAAGTGTCGTTTCATGTGGCTGGTCCCAGTGTCTCTACTAGCTGCAAATATCTGATGACAAAAATGCACTTTCCTTCCACAAGCTTCCCCTCCTTATAGATTGGTTCAGCTTCTCTCCATATGTCCGATATCAACTTCCGGCGCTTTCGTTTTGATGCTACATGAATGGGAAAAGGCTTAGTTAGCTCATCAAGTAGCTTATCATGCAAATTGGTACTTCACACCTTTACAGATCATACCATGGTTCAGGAGAAAGATCATACCATGTGAATTGGCCGCTATTGTATCAGGAGAAATATCTTCAAGAGAACAACTTGCTGGCTGTGGTGTCTTAGGTGAACCTGCCATGTTTTCTCTTTTCACAGCTTCCCTTTTCAGTGATGACCTCACCATTAAATTAACCCCCGGCGAACTCGTCACTTGGAATGGAGATCGTAGTCTTGGACTGGCTGACTTAACCTTCTGGTACTTCTCCCGAGAAACAAAGGTGTCGTTGGGCTGATTTCGGTCAGTGTTCTTGCGCTTCCTGCCGGCAGCGACTGTGCACATATGGGGATCACCGCCGTTGTCCGTGCGCATCTGTGGTTCGCCGCCATCGATCTCTTGGCCTCCCACCCTCCCCACGCCGTTCGTGCCATTCTACGGTTTAAGATGTGCATGAAAAAATATCATATAGGCTTACATAAAACTTTTAGGAAAATTATGATGCACATGCCAAATGTTCACTTTTCCCGCCATCAAATTGCAGCTTCACCACTATAATATGCTGCATTTGGCTCGGCTCTATTTACTAAGAAATAAAATCATGGCATAGGTATTATGTAAAATTCCGGTGTGCTTAGAAACTGTATTTGAATCTAGTATAGCTAATGTATCCTGCCACTGTGTAACATGCTCATTTATCCTGGCTCCCATATATTAAGAAATATAAACATGGTTGTGGTCACAATAGATATAATGAGAAGCTTCTCACAATTAAGCTGCCTTAGGGGGTCAATTGTGTGTCAATCAAGATGAATAAGAAATTATCATTAATAACTAATAAATATATAGAGAAAAAATGTCACATAGGTTGGCTGCAACAAATATAGTTTACATAAAAATACACAGTGCAATATGTAAAGTATGTATCTGATTGTTATCATACTTGTAGATGCTCTGTAGCTAAAAATAAACCAAGTGAACATAGCACCCTTAAACAGTAGGAAAGGTTGAAATAAAAGTTGCAGTACAATTCTGGGTAGAGCTTAAGGAGTTAACTAACCGCTGACACTAGCATCAGGTACAGCGAGTAAACATACAACAATACCGTTGTTTCTCAGGCATGTAGCAATAAAACAAAAAATTTGGTCCAGCACATGCAATACTACTCACTGAACCATCACCCATGAACTACATGCTCTGCACGCTGCATCAATATGCTTGCTCGGTTGCTTCATCAAAGAGAAAAATACTAGCCTGCAAGATTACCTTAGTGTTGTTAAGCTTTTGGCGCCGATTCTGCGGCGCCGCCGCCACCAAGTTCTTGCACTGTTGCTGCATCCCGTCGCCGCCGTCCGCGCCCATGTGTGGATCGCCGCCGTCCATGCTGATCTGTGGACTGCCGCCATTGGCATCGTCCTGGCCGCCCACCATGCCCACACCGTCCGCCACACTCCCTACGCCATCGTGCACCAGGTGCTCCGGAGCTGGAGAAGGAATAGAGGCAGAGGGGGAGGATGGATGTGCTAGAGGATTTTCCCCCAGAGCGGCGGCCATGGCGGCGCTAGCAGGAGAGGGAGTGGCACTGCATCTGAGAGAGGAGAGACGAGGTCGGGAGCGAGCGGATGCAGCGCCATCGAGGACGAGGACGAGGTCGAGGAGCGAGCGGATGCGGCGCCGTCGAGGGCGAGGAGCTGAGGACGGTTAGGGATTTAGGGCTAGCCCGACGAGATGCGGCAACCGTGGGCCAGGCCGGCCGCCACGTATGGTAAGAAACGGACTTGGCGAAGCGGCGCGTACTCCCTCCGTTTAGAAATATAAGATGTTTTAGCTTTATGAAGAAGATGCATCTAGACATTTTTTAGTGTATAGGTTCGCTCGAATCTATACACGAAAAGATGTCTAAATACATTCTATTCACAAAGCTAAAATATTTTATATTTCCGAACGGAGGGAGTAGGTCATATGACTGAAGCAAACGAGTGGAAGTAATGCGAACTAACGATCTTTCGTCTTTCCACCAATTCCGGGTATCGCACACGGGCCCACTTGATCAAGAGGTCGTACAAGTGATCTTCAGAATCCACATGTAGGTCAGTACTTGAAAGTATAGCTTCGATCCCAGCCAGAGAAATGTTCATCACTTCCTGTTGGAATCTGAAATAAGATAAACCAAGCCTTGACTACACATTATACATGATTTTGTGACAACAATGTCTACACTTCTCTTTAAAAGAAAAAATATATTTCCATCCAATGGGGATCACCTACTTATTGTAATCCTTGTATTTGTTGGCGAGAAATTCCTTGGCGGCACCTTTCAAAAGCTGAACTTCAGCTCCCATTGACATAGAGCATGGGTGATCTAGATAGAGGAGTGCAGATTCTGTGGTCAAGGGCAAACTTGTGAGCAACTGACAGCAGTGCCTCATGCAAGAAACGACTTCAAATTTGTCCGCGGCCATCAAGATTTCAAGCAGGAGGGTGGGCTCAGTTGTTGTCAGTTTTCCACTGTATATGAAGCTTAAAAGCTCCATAAGAGCATTTTCATCTGTTTCAAGTAGAATGAAAACAAAAACGCGGACGGGTTAAGGAAGCAGTTCAATAAAAAACTAGAAAAAAGGAAAGCCTTTTTGGTGTGCAATGGCTATTTAAGTGTGCTACTGTAATTCGCTACTGAGGAGAGATGTCCGTAAAGACTAGACAAAATATCCATTTGATAGGTAAAATCAAAGACAAAAAGAGACTAAGGGTGTGTTTGGTTGAGCTATGGCTCTGTCACAAAGTAGCTGTGGGTTGTGTGCTGTGAAAAAGCTGTGTGTTTGGTTGAGCTGTGGCTTATTTTTTTTACAATAATAATTTTATTAGAGATTGATTTGGATATCAAGTTTCCGGTAAAAAAAAGAATTTCTGGTCAATCGATTGCGGCTATCCAATAACCAACCGAGATCCTATAAAAACAAAAAAAAATGAGATATTAACTCCTGCCTAATCCAGATCGCGGTCCTGGTCCTGGATTCGGTCCAGATCGTGACTTCCTGGTTCAGATCATAGCGTCTGGTTCAGATCGTAGCTAGGATAATTCGAGCTGGCGTCCTGGTCCAGATCGCAGCGGCAACCGTTGGGCTCGAGCGGCGGCCGTTCTTCCGTGTCTCTGTGGTGGGAGAGGAGGGCGAAGGAAGATGGTAGGGAGGCGGCACTCGAGGACATGTGCGACCGGCGGAGAAGGAGCTGCCGACAGAGAAGGGGCTGCCGACGGGGAAGGGGCTGCCAGCGGGTGAGCTCGCCGTCGACCAAGGAGGAGCTGCAGCGCTCAACCCTAACGTACAGAGATGTGGGGAAGAGATTGGGGATCGGATCATAGGCGTGGGTCTCACAGTGGCAGTAGGTGGGTAATTTTGCATCAGATTTAGGGCTAAAAGGGGAAATTCCTGAAAGCGCGGCAGCCAAAGCCACAAAAGCACCTCCGGGCGCCCGCTACACTCATTTTCGGATGGCTTTGTTGTTAAGCGCGTTCAGAGGCATTGCTGTTTGGTTGGGCTTATGGCTTATAAGCTGAGAAAGCCACAACAAAAGCCCAACCAAACACACCCTAACCATTTCATTGCCAAGGGGAGAATAAAGAGTGTCAGATACTCAGAAATATAGATCCTTTCTTTATTATATATAATCATGTTCTTATTTGAAAGCATAGAAATAGTAACAAAACTAGTAAATTAGAATCCATTATAAGAGGAAGAGTGTTACATCTTAGTCATAACATTACCTGAATCAGCAATCCTAAGCATTTGATGTGTCTGAACAGATTCTTTCAGGCCATTTGAGAAAAGCTAAGAAGCACGAATCTTATTAGAAAGCATGAACTGATTATAGAACAAAGACGTTTAAGAAGACTCTAAGAATTACCTTGAGAAAGAAAGGACTATAAGGGGCATTTGAAGGCATTTGATGAAGCAGGGGCATCGCGGCACGCCCGACAAGGAGCTCTAGGACGTGGAGTAGTGAGTAAAATCCATCGTTAGTATGTGAACTTGGTGGCCAAAATCACTTTGGTCATCAACTCATCATACATAGAGAATATAATTTTACAGTCACTGAATACAATTTAGAGGGTTTATATACGGTCACTACCGTTGTTGGACCTGTGTATTTGATGATGTGGCAACGTATTGATACGTCTTAAACGTATCTATAATTTTTGATGCTCCATGCTTGTTTTTACACCATTTGCCTATTGTTTCGTTACACTTAGTGGCACTTTTATGCATTTTCCGGAACTAACCTATTAACAAGCGCCACAGTGCCAGTTTCCTGTTTTCTGCTGTTTTTGTGTTTCAGAAGTGATACACAGGAAATATTCTCAGAATTGGACGAAACAAGTTCCTGAAGTCTTATTTTTCCCGGAAGCTTCCAGACATCCGAAGGAGAGACGGAGAGGGGCCACCAGGGCCCCACACACAGGGCCGGCGCGGCCTGGCCCCTGGCCGCGCCACCCCTGTGTGAGGGAGCCTGGCTCCACCTCTGACGACGCCCCTTCGCCTATAAAGACCCCCCGACGAGAAAAACCTAAGGACCCGATCAGATTTCCAGAACACATCGCGATCCACCGCCACCGTCGACCCGAAGATCGGGAGGGTCCAGAAGCTCTTCCCGGCACCCTGCCGGAGAGGGGAATCGCCACCGGAGGTCTTCTTCATCGCCATGCTTGCCTCCGGAGCGATGAGTGAGTAGTCTACCTTGGACTATGGGTCCATAGCAGTAGCTAGATGGTTGTCTTCTCCACCATGTGCTTCATGTTTAGATCTCATGAGCTGCCATACATGATTGAGATCACCGTTATGTAATACTATGATGTTGGTTTGTTGGGATCCGATGAATATTGGTGTTTATGATTAAGTTGCTGTACTGAATTATATCTTTTGTTATCTCTATGTTGTGTATGATCTTGCATGCTCTCCGTTGCTAGTAGCTATCTTGGCCGAGTAGTTGCTAGTGACTCCAAGAGGGGGTATTTATGCTCGATAGTGGGTTCATGTCTCTATTTCACCTGGGGGAGTGACAGAAACCTCTAAGGTGGTAGATGTGCTGTTGCTACTAGGGAGAAAACAACATTCATATGCTCAAGGGCATATGCTTTGTTTACATTACACACTTTGCTTAATGCAATTATCTGTTGTTCGCAACTTAATACTTCTAGGGTGTTCGGATGATATCCCCGGGAGTGGATTATTAGTCATAGATGCAGTTGGATGGCGGTCTATGTATTTTGTTGTAATGCCCAGAGTAAATCTCATAGTGATCTTCTTGACATATCACGTTATCTTTATTCTATCAATTGCCCAACTGTAATTTGTTTACCCAGCATGTTATTTTATCTATGGAGAGACACCACTAGTGAACTGTGGACCCCGATCCTATTTTAATCATATTGCAATCACCTGTTTACTTTTCCCGCACTGTTTACTTTACTCGCATACTCTACTGTTTTCCACTCGATACACTCATAACCTTTGTTTCAAGCAAACCGGTGAGATTGACAACCTCATCGCAAGTTGGGAACAAAGTATTTGTTTGTGTGTGTGCAGGTTCCACAACACCTTCAGTCGTCATTGTCTCTCCTCTCATGTTCGATAAACCTTGGTTTCTTAAACTGAGTGAAAACTTGCTGCTGCACTCATCACACCTTCCTCTTGGGGTTCCCAACGGGCTGGTTATTCACCACGCACAAGGACAGTCTGTAGCGACATTCACTTGGAGCATCAGCTATTTTTCTGGCGCCGTTGCCGGGGACTAAAGAAGAATACTTCCAAAGATTGAAGAAAACCTCCCGCGCCAACTTAGCGCCAGCACCAGCCAGCAGCTATTTTTCTGGCGCCGTTGCCGGGGAGGAAGAGAAGACTTCTGCGAGGGGAGTTCTTCGCACACACATTCTTTACTTTGTATTTGTTTTGCTTTACTTTATTTATTTTACCTGCATTGCTTTTTATATCAAAAACCCAAAAAAAATTAGAATCCTTGGTAGTTGTTTTTACTTGTTTACTTTCGTTTTGCTGAAATGGGTACTCCTGAAAACACCAAGTTGTGTGACTTTGCTAGCACGAACAATAGTGATTTTATCTGCACTCCTATTGCACCACCTATTCCTGCTGCAAACTTTTATGAGATTAAGCCTGCGTTATTGAACCTTGTTATGAAAGAGCAATTTTCTGGTGCTAGTACTGAAGATGCTGCAGCTCATCTCAACAATTTTGTTGAGCTATGTGAGATGCAGAAATATAAGGATGTTGATAGTGATATTATTAAGCTCAAGTTGTTTCCTTTTTCTTTGAGAGGAAAAGCTAAAGATTGGTTGCTGTCTTTGACTAAGAATAGTATTGATTCATGGGCTAAGTGTAAGGATGCTTTTATTGGTAGATATTATCCTCCTGCTAAGATTATAGCTTTGCGTAGCAATATTATGAAGTTTACTCAGTTTGATAATGAACATGTTGCTCAAGCTTGGGAAAGAATGAAATCTATGATAAAGAATTGCCCCACTCATGGACTGACTACTTGGATGATTATCCAAACTTTTTATGCAGGACTGAATTTTTCTTCAAGGAACCTACTTGATTCAGCTGCTGGAGGCACTTTTATGTCCCTTACTTTGGGCGCCGCATCAAAGCTACTCGACAACATGATGGTAAATTATTCTGAATGGCACACCGAAAGAGCTCCGCAAGGTAAGAAGGTAAATTCTGTTGAGGAAACCTCTTCCTTGAATGATAAGATTGATACCATTATGGCTATGCTTGCTAATGATAGGACTCATGTTGATCCTAATAATGTTCCTTTGGCCTCTCTGGTTGCTCAAGAAGAGCAAGTTGATGTGAATTTCATTAGAAACAACAATTTTAACAACAATGCTTATAGGAACAATTTTGCTAGTAACAATTATAGGCCGTATCCTTCTACCAATGGTAATGGTTATGGTAACTCTTATGGTAATTCCTACAACAACACTAGGGCCGCGCCCTCCGAGCTTGAGGTAATGCTCAAGGACTTCATCGGTAAGCAAACTGCTTTTAATAAGTCTGTTGAGGAAAAGTTAGGCAAAATTGATATTCTTGCTTCTAAAGTTGATAGCCTTGCTTATGATGTTGAACTTCTGAAACTAAAAGTGTTTCCTAATGATGTGAAAGTGAGCAATGTTGTTGCTACCGCTAATGCTACCCAAGTTGGAATTGATGAAAATATTAGATTGTTAGCGGACTTGCATGCCAGGTGGGAAAGAGAAGATGAGATGGCTAGAGAGATGAAGGTATGTACCATTACTACCTCTAATGATGTTGCTCCTACTGATAGCAACCCTCTTACTTTGATTGGTGTAGAGAAAACTCCCACTCCTTGTGTTAAAAAGCCTAAAACTGCCAAAACTTTTTCTCAAAAGAGTGCTGAAATTTTTCGGAGTGTGGGAGATGATAGCTCTATTTCTTTTAATGATTTTGATGTTGATGGCTGCAATATATCTGAAGTAATTTTGTTCTTGCAAAAGCTTGCTTTGACTCCCAATGCTAGTTCTTTAAATATTGCTTTTACTAAGCATATTACCAATGCTCTCATAAAGATTAGGGATGAAAAGTTGAAGCAAAAAGCTTCTGTTCCCAAGAAGTTAGAAGATGGTTGGGAACCCATCATTGATATGCATGTTAATGGTTATGATTGCCATGCTTTATGTGATCTAGGTGCTAGTATTTCTATCATGCCTAGAAAGATTTATGACATGCTTGATTTACCACCGCTTGAAAAGTGTTATTTTGATGTTCCCATTGCTGATGTTGCTAAGAAGAAACCTTTGGGAAGGATTAATGATGTTCTTATTGTGGTTAACAATAACCTTGTTCCCGTTGATTTTCTTGTTATGGACGTTGAATGCCATGCTTCATGTCCTATTATTTTGGGAAGACCCTTTCTTCGAACTGTAGGTGCTATCATTGATATGAGGGAAGGCACTATCAAGTATCAATTCCCACTAAAGAAAGGTATGGAACACTTCCCTAGGAAAAGAAAGAAATTACTTTTTGACTCTATTCTTAGAGCAAATTATGAGCTTGATGCTTCATCACTTGATATTACTTGATTCGCAATTTTCTGCGCCTAGCTCAAAGGCGTTAAAGAAAAGCACTCTTGGGAGATAACCCAATGTTTTTTTTCAGTACTTTTTCTTTTATTTGAGTCTTGGAAGTCATTACTACTGTAATGACCGCTCCTTATCTTGTTTATTTCGTTTTTGTGCCAAGAGAAGCCTCTAATTTGAGTGAGGTAAAGATTTGGGGATGTTGCTGTCCTGAAACTGTTTTCGGTGCTGCACCGTAAAAATTCGTGAAAATTCTCTGTTTATCTTTTGGACCTCCGATTTCTTGTGCATATGACCCAGGTTATATACAAACTTTTCTTAGTTGAACACTTTTTGATTTGAGCAACAGAAAATCCCTCAAAAATTCGTCCTTTGTCAGCTGTTCAGTTTTGACAGATTTCTGCCAATATTTGTTTTTGCCACTTTATCGCTTTCTTTTGAGTTCTTTTTTATCATGGAACTCTTGTGGAAGTTGCTACAGTAGTATATACTTTATATGTGGTGGTTTTGGGTTGAAACCTGAAGCTAAAAGAGGTTGAATATATTTTATGCTTACACTAATGTTGCTAATAGAATTGTATTTAGTTTTGTATGAAGGAAGTTTTCAAGTGTAGGGATTGGAGAATGATGAGATAAGTTGAAGAATGGACAAAAGCTCAAGCTTGGGGATGCCCATGCATCACCCCAAGAAATATCCAAGAAGTACAAGCGTCAAAGCTTGGGGATGCCCCCGAGGCACCCCTTCTTCATCGGCAAAAATCAGGTCACCTTTCAAGACACTATATTTTTATTGCTTCATGCACTATGTGTTTTTCTTGGAGCGTCAGTTGTTTTAGTTTTCTTAGTTGGTTTAGTTTGTTTGTTTGCTGCAATAAATGGTTGGACCCCAACAAATTTTCTTTGGAGGAGATGTACTCGTTTTCATTTGCAAAGAACGCTCTAGTTTTCACTCTTATTAAAAATCAAGCGCTCTACTTTTTCTGCTACTGCTTTTGGTTTTCGTTTTCGCCTTGATTTGCGTTCAGATATTGTCATATCTTTTCATCAAGGTGCATTTTTGCCTCTGATCTTTATTGGTTTTCATCAAAAGAGGTGTTTATAAAAATTTCAAATGGTGTTGGAAAAGAGAAAAAGCTTTGTGCAAAATAGTGGTACAAGAAGGAGCTTGTGTAGACTGTGGCTTAGGCTTTTTCATGTCATGCTTGATGTCTTTTTGATAGTATGCTTAGTGGTTTTGCTGTAGCATGACTTGTCTCAAATAACTGAGATTGCTTAATGAGCCTTTGAAAAAAATCATGCGTTGTTTTTATTGTATGGAAGCATTATTTTGGTTTTTTCCTTGATGCTTTATTTGGGTTGACTTGGCGCATGCTCACACATGTTAGACTCTTACAAAGTCGCCAATAGCCTTCATGATCATTTAGTTTTTGACTTTTGATGCCATCTTATGCTTCTTTTAATGTCGCTTTGTCGCTTTGCATGATTATGGCCATTATTGCTCTCTTAGTTGGTCGCTCCCAGTCTTTTGCTAGCCCTCGCCTTGTACTGAGTATGAGCTCTACTCGTGCATCCAACTCCCAAAAACCAAGTTTGCCATTGTGTCCACTATAAATTCCTATGCATGGTATTTGTAAGCCATTCCAAAGTAAAATTTCCATGTGCTACCTTTCAAAAACCTTCAAAATACTTCTTGTTTTGTGACACTGTTTTCAGCTCATGGGGACGTAGTGGTCAGATTTGCTATCTTCCATATTGCTTATTCCAAAAAGAAAAAAAAAAGAAAAAAAAAGAGAAAAAAGGCACTCCTCCAATGAATGTGAATGTTGGTGGGCACCCGATGGAATCGGTTAGCCATGGTATGTGAAAGGAAAAGGTGGGGAGGAGTGCCAAGTTTTATAAAAAGAGCACAAAAGTGTCAATCTCTCTCTCTCAAAAAATTGCTTCATTTTTGTATGGAAGATAGTAAGAACCCCATTGCCAGTCGTTGACAAAGACAACCACCTCTCAAAACCAATTTTTATCTCTCTGTTTTACAAATGAAAAGCTCTAGCACATGAGCAATCACTGCTTCCCTCTGCGAAGGGCCTTTCTTTTACTTTTATGTTGAGTCACCACCTTCTTTCTTTATGCACCATTAAGAGAGCATAGTTGTCATTCTTAGTGTGATATGCATTGTCCCAAAGTTCATTGATTGATTCATGATGATTGGTTTCACTTGTTCTTAAATTATTTGTATCTAGTCGCCCTCTTAAACTTTGAGGTGTCCTATGCATTTATGTTTTGCTCTCTTTGAAGGACAAGCTGAAAACCTTTTATATGTTTTTCCTTATGATTTGAACACACATTTGACTTTCATTGTTTCATTACCATGATCTTTTGTTTGTGTTCATTTGCATGTTTACAACATGGTTGCTAAGTTCTTATTGTCATGATTATATCTTCATGCCCATGTTTTAAGTTCTATTGATCCCAGCTCACCAATGCTTACATATATGATCAAGATTGTGTAGGTGCATGTCACCTCAAAAATTATCCTTTGTTATCACTTACCTACTCGAGGACGAGCAGGAGTTAAGCTTGGGGATGCTTGATACGTCTCAAACGTATCTATAATTTTTGATGCTCCATGCTTGTTTTTACACCATTTGCCTATTGTTTCGTTACACTTAGTGGCACTTTTATGCATTTTCCGGAACTAACCTATTAACAAGCGCCACAGTGCCAGTTTCCTGTTTTCTGCTGTTTTTGTGTTTCAGAAGTGATACACAGGAAATATTCTCGGAATTGGACGAAACAAGTTCCTGAAGTCTTATTTTTCCCGGAAGCTTCCAGACATCCGAAGGAGAGACGGAGAGGGGCCACCAGGGCCCCACACACAGGGCCGGCGCGGCCTGGCCCCTGGCCGCGCCACCCCTGTGTGAGGGAGCCTGGCTCCACCTCTGACGACGCCCCTTCGCCTATAAAGACCCCCCGATGAGAAAAACCTAAGGACCCGATCAGATTTCCAGAACACATCGCGATCTGCCGCCACCGTCGACCCGAAGATCGGGAGGGTCCAGAAGCTCTTCCCGGCACCCTGCCGGAGAGGGGAATCGCCACCGGAGGTCTTCTTCATCGCCATGCTTGCCTCCGGAGCGATGAGTGAGTAGTCTACCTTGGACTATGGGTCCATAGCAGTAGCTAGATGGTTGTCTTCTCCACCATGTGCTTCATGTTTAGATCTCATGAGCTGCCATACATGATTGAGATCACCGTTATGTAATACTATGATGTTGGTTTGTTGGGATCCGATGAATATTGGTGTTTATGATTAAGTTGCTATACTGAATTATATCTTTTGTTATCTCTATGTTGTTTATGATCTTGCATGCTCTCCGTTGCTAGTAGCTATCTTGGCCGAGTAGTTGCTAGTGACTCCAAGAGGGGGTATTTATGCTCGATAGTGGGTTCATGTCTCTATTTCACCTGGGGGAGTGACAGAAACCTCTAAGGTGGTAGATGTGCTGTTGCTACTAGGGAGAAAACAACATTCATATGCTCAAGGGCATATGCTTTGTTTACATTACACACTTTGCTTAATGCAATTATCTGTTGTTCGCAACTTAATACTTCTAGGGTGTTCGGATGATATCCCCGGGAGTGGATTATTAGTCATAGATGCAGTTGGATGGCGGTCTATGTATTTTGTTGTAATGCCCAGAGTAAATCTCATAGTGATCTTCTTGACATATCACGTTATCTTTATTCTATCAATTGCCCAACTGTAATTTGTTTACCCAGCATGTTATTTTATCTATGGAGAGACACCACTAGTGAACTGTGGACCCCGGTCCTATTTTAATCATATTGCAATCACCTGTTTACTTTTCCCGCACTGTTTACTTTACTCGCATACTCTACTGTTTTCCACGCGATACACTCATAACCTTTGTTTCAAGCAAACCGGTGAGATTGACAACCTCATCGCAAGTTGGGAACAAAGTATTTGTTTGTGTGTGTGCAGGTTCCACAACACCTTCAGTCGTCATTGTCTCTCCTCTCCTGTTCGATAAACCTTGGTTTCTTAAACTGAGGGAAAACTTGCTGCTGCACTCATCACACCTTCCTCTTGGGGTTCCCAACGGGCTGGTTATTCACCACGCACAAGGACAGTCTGTAGCGACATTCACTTGGAGCATCACGTATCAGGTCCATCTGTCAGCCTCCTAATTGAGGAGGGGCTATTTTACAACCAAGGACTATAAGGGTTAAAATGCAAAACTAACAAAGAGATAAGGTCATGCTTCGTTCCCGCACCAGTACCATCAGCAACCGCCATGGCCGACCTGATGGAGCATGGTGCGCCGCCCCGTGCTTCCCCGGCGTCCTGAAACATGTTCCCTGGATGCGGCGAGGTACGGTGGACTCATCTCGTTCTCCGGAGGGCTGATTCGAGCAGCGAGTTACGGTGGCCTCACCTCGTTCTCCGGCGAGGTGCCATGGCCGATTCCTTGAAGAAATGACCGGCATTAACCCCACGTCCTAGAGCTCCTTGTCGGGCGTGCCGCGATGCTCCTGCCTCATCTTCGTAGCGGGCGACCTGCAGCTGGGCCCCGGCCGCACCTCGCCCCCATCTCGAGTCCTATTTGGATGTCGCCCCCGACGCTGATTCCTCTGACCGTGTGTGTGCATTGCCGTGAGGAAGAAGATGTCTAGGAGACAGGAGGGGTGGACTACTATAATATTTTAGTTGAGGATCTTTGTGCAAACAAATTACATATCTAGCTCACCACCTGGCATGACACATGTGGGTCCTATAGATTGCCACATCATCAAATACATTGCCCCAATAGCACCGGTGACCGTCTATTGAACTCTAAATCATATTTAGTGACCGTAAAATTGTATTCTCTATGTATAGTGAGCAAACTGATTTTGGTCGACATGTTCAGGTACTAACGATGGATTTACTCTAGAGTTTCAGAAAATTGTAATAATTCACGTGTATACCTTGATACTTACTCATCGAAATTTTCAAGTCAAATATAGTTCATTACTTTTAGAGTGAGATAGGCCGGGAAGGATGGAGAAGTTGCATTATTGCTAGCCGTTACAGACCTTATAACAAACAGGGCCTTAGAAGTAGGAAATATTATAATCATGCCCTATAAATTAGCACAAGGGACATTGGAAAGAAAAAGGCAAAACTTAACTGCGTCCTAGGTCACAGCCAGAGCACGAACTTCACTATCGATTGCCGTCCACACCGCCGGGCATTGCACAATCCTGGTTTTCATTTTAGGAAGATATAAATAAAAGTTGGTAAGAAGCCAATGATGAGATGGTATTTCGTGTAATAATTAGTAAAAACATATCAGTTATATGCTAAACTCTCAATCATATGAGAAAAGTTACATAATTCACCACCTATACGTTGCACGAGAATTAGGTACAATGGGTTCAGATTTTTTTTTTTTTTAGGCATAAGGTTCAGCTTTTGTTCATGAGCCCATACAATGGGTTTTTTTTCCCAAATTTTCCTTTTAGCAATCCTTACATTAGAAGTAGCACGTTTTGTGATTAAATCGCAAATTACAAATAACTAAAAAAGCTTCATTGCTATCTCTAGAGGTAATCCACATCTTGATTGTTCATGAGAATATTCTTCTTGTAAAAATTTCATGTCAGTGGACTTCGACATTTCAGCATCATAGTACAGTGCTGAAGTCCAACCTAGCATGTGGTAATAAAAACTCTTATATTGTTTGACACACAAGAGAATGGTTAATTCCAGAGGCCTCCCACTACTAGATAGTGTAATGTGATTGAGTATCAGACAAGAAGATGGTAGAGGAACAAGATCATCTCATGCAAAGCTATCTAGTTAGTTCAAGCAGAACGAGGGGAGGGAGAGTCTAGTATGTATACATCAGAGGAGATGCTAGTTTTGTCCAAACTGAACGTGGTGGGTGGAGTTTTGATCTCATATAAAAGGAAATTGCACAAAACATGGGTTTTTCCAACGCTACGGATAGGACAATAAAGAAGACCCGCTAGGACGTGAAATGATATATGGTTTGATGCCTTCAATTATCCAAAGATAGGGGATCTTTTTTACACCTACTGCTGTACCCTATGTATCGCACGTCCATTGCATGAAGGCTTGAGATACGCACTGGCCTGACATTGTTTTGCAGTGCGCCGGCTTAAACGAGCACATCTACTATATTTTATTGGCACTTTTAGATTTATCTCTCGACTGCCCTCATAGTCAACACGTTAGATGCTGGACCCTTAATAGTGTAGTCCCCATTTGATGTCGAGGAAGAGCCGGAGAAGGGCCTCCAAGCACGGAGGTTGAAAAGAAGCCTCCATGCGCTCCAAGATTGAGGAGGGTCACCTTTTGGCCGGATGAAGCATGGGCAGGGCGTTCTTCGTCAGCATAGGTCCCTTGCTCATGAACTCTTCAAGAGATAGATGCCAATTCGATGATTTTAGGTGGTGTCATGCATCTATGACACAGCAGATAGATGGACTGCCAAGCGCTATCGGTGACTTGACCATAGCAGCTTCAGATATTTCCTGCCGTCTAGATTCTGGCAATAGCACACATTCCAAATCCCCTCCTCCTCGCCTACACGGCCGGCCGAGGGGTGATCTCCTGCAACCAGAACTGAAATTTGATGACCCTTGTACTTAGAGCTTGTCCCACGAGCCCTCTTCTTCCTCCTCCACCTTTGAGCTCGATAGAGACGACCTCCCCGGTGATGTGCAAAATCACTAGAGGGGATGAGCTCCGAATGAAATTATTGGGGAGATCCCCGAGAGTCTGTTCCTCACCGGCGATGACCCCTGCCACCAGAGCGCCATCGCAAGAAGAAGAGGCCCTAGTCTACGCCAGATCCAGACACCGAGCTCCTGCACCATACTCCCAAACTCCACTAGGGGAACCAAACTACTACTAGCATAGTATCTACATAGGAGGCCTAGCTTCCCCTCTTCCAACCACTCCGGGCGGCAATGCTACCGGAGGAAGGGAGAGGGGAGCCAGAGGCAGAGAGAAGAGTCTCAAAGTTTTTTTGTGAGAGCGGTGCGAGGAGAAAATGAGGAACTCCTCCGCTCCCGAATATACGATTTTATGTCGCCTACACACAAAAAGAAGTAAGATGGAAATTTGTAGTTTTTGGAACGGTATAGAACAAATCATTATAGTGTTACTTAGACAATTTTGTCATTTTTGTGTGGACCACATATAATCGTGTTTTTCTTGAAAATCTATACGAGTAAGTACCAAGATAATATGTACATGCAAAAGTTTATTTTAAAAAATTTAAACTCTTAAATAATCTATCCGACCACTATTACTTATCTCTAGTATAGATTATAGATATATCTAGACACTAAAATATATTTACATTAGCGACATGTGCAAAGGGAGTCTCGTGTCTTTTATTTCTGACAAATGGGTATGCGTGGCCCCAGATTGCGTTGTGTATTTCCATTGCCAACGGGGGCCTAGTAAAGTAGTAAGTGGCTAAGATGCAAATGAAATGACCCTTGTGTTTTTTACAACTATATTTAAACCTCCTTAAAGTTATGTCACCATGAGTAGAGGTACAACGGATGCAAACAAATTCCATGTCTTGCCCTTGTTTAACAGAACTTGTATAATTCCATGTGTAGATTTTAACAAAAAAAATCACGACTTAGAAATATCAAAGCCTTTTTACTTTGTTAGGCTGCGTGAGAAAAAAAAAACAGGTGACGACTAAAGAAAAAGCAGTGCTTCAGGGTGACGTGTTCTGCAACACCAAGCCCATGTTCCAGCTCTTCTATCCGGCCCAAGACGAGGACGTTCAAAGCAGCCCACACAGGCCGCAGTGCGGCAGGGACGGAGAACTCCTCCCGTTTTAGTCCCACCTCGCCCAGCCGAGGAGGATCGAGCGGGAGAGCTGGCTATAAAAGGAGGGGCAGGTGCGTCTGTGTTCCATACTTACCTAGACGGGGTACGCGTTCGCGCGGCCCTTGCCAATTCTTCAAATTAAATTTTGGTGCCTACGTTCTGCTTGAAGTCTTGTTTTTCTCTTCCGATTAAGTCCTTTTTTGTTGGCACTTTCTTGCATAAGAGTCCCATCTCGAGCTCTGAAAGTCAAGTCGAAAGTATATCAGGGTTTTCCTGTTTAGTTTTATCAATATATACCCATATCTAGTGCCACTGAACTTCTCTCACAATTACATAACAAAGACCTGGCTACCTGGCATCTTCACGGCACAGATAGATTTGGTCATCAATAAGCAATGTCATGGAAAGGCCACTCATCACATTGTCCAGACTGAACAACACGACTGTCATAGCAGAGAACGATTAGCAGCACATGTTCATTATTAACAAGTAAAATAACATCCGGTTCCGGTGGCAGATGCGCGTCCGCACTCTGCTTACATAACACGCTTGACGCATGAGTCACGGCCATGATCCCAAGCCTCCCAGACAGGGTATAAGGACACAAAATATCCCGTCCTCGCCCAATGACGAACCCCATCTCCTCCAGTCTGCAACATAAGAGCTCATTCGCACTTCTGGGCTCTCGTGATCTCCCACACTGGGAGGGTCTCGTTGTTCTTGGAGTACCCGTCGACCCGCTTGCTGGTGTTCGCGATGGCCACAGTGAAGCTCTCGTTATGGAGAGTGAAGAGATACAGTGCCTGGTCGTCCTGGTGGTTTATCATCAGAAGGAATTTCAGTAAGAACAGAGTTGAATATTTGCATCATGCTACCTAGCAGCAGAAATCTGTGTCCGTAGCTACCTAGCAGCAGCAATCGGACAGGCAGACACGACAGTAAATAAGGCCGCTGAAGGCAACATTCCAATTACTGAAATGATGGTCTATGCACATGCTTTTGTGCGGACATGGTTTTGCTCAAGAGTAGAAAGAAATGAGCCCAGTCAAAACAGAACGCTATTGCTGCTCCGTTAGAAAAATGAAGCATCCATGGGACCCTTGAATAACTATATGCGGAACTATATGTAAGCACTACCACCTCCAAACTGTCCGGTAAAATATTCAAAGAGGGTGTTGAAAAACGCTACCTACTAAAAGACTATGTATAGTGTATGAGTGGTGGGATAAGTTTACAAGTTAATACCTCTGAGAGTTCCATATATTCATCAGGAGATATCTGAAGGAACTCTACAGCCGTTTGCCCGACACACCATGCAAAGATCTTCTCACTGTCATCTGCAATGGTCAAGTGCAACTGAAAGCCATGCGTGCATCCATTCTGGCAGGTGACTTTGCAGAAGGAACAGTACAGTCCATCTGGTTGTTCATTCACAACATAGCCACAGAGATTGTGGAATAACGATAACTTTAAACTGTTGCAATCGATGTGGTCAAGTTGAACACGGCATATCTGTACATGATATCAAACAGACACAGGATGTTAGCACGGCGAATTAAATAACTGAAGAATGAACTCGAAACATCGGTAAAATAAGGTACTCCCTCCGTCCCTAAAAGGACGTCGAAAATTTGTCTAATATCGTGTCTAGATACATCCAAATTTTGATAAATTTTCGACATCCTTTTAAGGACGGAGGGAGTATATGATTCCTATCTTAGACTGTATGTTTACATACTGGGGCATGCTAACGGTGATACAATGGTTGTTTTCTTAAGTGTTGTCAACATCTAAACTTGAAATGCTCTAGAAGATATTTCATAGCAGTAGTTGTCTAGTGGAGAAGAGTTACATGTGTCCTGATTGCTGAATGGGGAAGATCTGACAAGAGTGATAAAGTATGCAGGCATGTTGAGTTCAGCAGCGCTGGCAACAAGCTCAAGTTTACAAACAGAGATCCTGTCTCCTTCTCACGCCATGAGACTTCAAGGCTGTTGATAAAAAATAACCCATCAACCAAAACTTCACACAAATTGTGGCAATTGACATAGAGACGCATATAGATGTGATATAAAGGAACATGGTGCTTACATGTTCGTTTTATTCAAGGTACAAGTCAGACCAGAGATGTACACCATATGACCAACTCCAACTCTACCCAATGACCTGCAAAGGTATTAATATACAATATAATGGGTTCAAATGCATGGTAGAACCGTTTGAATTAACAGATGAAACAATAACCAGTAAAAACAACTAAAAATAGGTACCAGTGTCCAGTAAAACTAAGCTTCGTCAGAGCAACTCCAGTTATGTCTTCTATCTCCAAATAAAACGTAGTCCCAGACGCACTTGCTTTGCAAACACTTGTTACAGTGCCAAACAAACTGACTCCCACCATTTTACCATGAAGATCACTTACACATGACTAAAAATGAGGCATGTCATACAACTACAAGAAGATACTGCGGGAAGCTTACTACATGCTCAAAAGGTACATGATATATCAGGAGTTGTATCAAACTGTAAGCAATGGTTCCCAACGGTTTTTCTTTCATTTGAAGACTCACCAAAAAAACAGCAGAAACATGTTAAAGGTCAGGTATTATTTTCTCAAAGTAGGCTCAACAAAGGGAAACATCGGATCACACCTATATTATGCTGCTGCATATGTTGCATGTGCCCATGGAATGAAAGCACAGAACAGAAATCAAAAACATTATGAGACATTTAACAGTTGATAAGATAAATTCTTTAGTTTTTATTGTGGTGAACTCAACATTTTACGTTACATATACTATTAGTACCGGAATGCTTTAAACGGGAAATAGCTATACTAATGTTATGATTAACATATTATATAAATCGATACAATCAAAGCTTCAGCAGAATCAGCTGTGAGAGGCTAAGCTTCGTCAGAGCAACTCCAACAAAATGACAGGCAAAAGTTATCTTCTGAAATAAACACTAATGGATGAAGATAAGGTTACATACTCGAAATGGATATTTGCTGAAGTCAACTGAACCATGCATATCACGTGGTAATGTTACTTGTGAAGCCATATTATCAATTGGAACACATGACAGCCGAGGTCCTTGGCTCCTTACTTGAGTAGGAGTGTGGAGTACCTAGCACATAATCTTTCTGTCTTGGTCAGCAGTACTACATCCATTCCGTAAAATAAAGCGTATATTTTTTTTCAAATGACATATAGTGTAGAAAATGAACAAAATTATAGAAATATCTATCGAGAACTATGTCAGGAGTTTACATCATTGACTTTTTTATAAAAAATATACGCCTTATTTTACAGAACGGAGATAGTAGTGCAGAAAGAAGTAGCACTAAGATATTCCAACCAACCTGTTCCTCCTGTTGAGCAATCGGCACCAAGTAAACCTGTGTTGCACTACCGTACTCAAGGCACAATTCATGAGACTCCTCAGAATTTGCAACAAAAGGACTGTCCAGTGCAAGCATGCTCCCTACACTGAAAGTTCAGAAAACATTTAGCTTGCTATAACTCGACTGAGACAACAGGTACTTTGTATTGAGTGAGATGAACCTGAAAAGATTTGCAAGAGAAATCTGCTCTCCCCATAAGATAAAATTTATCTTCTCATCATCACTGTCTACAAGCACAATCTGCTTTCTTTCTGTACATCTTAAAGGTTCCAAGGACTCGATCTTCTCAATCCTGCAAAAATGGAAGGGATGGGTGTTCTGAACCTTTCTCTAACAAAGTCGATGTTTATGGTTCATCGAATTCAGCCTATCATCAGGAGTTGCAAATCTCTTCCTTTTTACTCTCACTACCAAAGGAGTGTTGTTCTTTTTTATCAGAGTGCAAACATGTATATATAGAGCATTAAACTAGTAAACCTCAAAGTCCCCTACATGTTCTATCTTTTGCCTTTGAACATCTTTGAGTAAAAAGAAAGCTTATTTTACTGCAGCCAAACACTAAACAAGCTTGTTTCTGCTAGAATCTTAGATGTACAGTAGTGTAGCAAGAAGGGAAACAGCTACAAACTAATGCAAAAGCTACAATCATACTTTTTCAATTCTACTAGAAACAATACAAGAAAGCATTCTATATAAGGAGATCGCCAATGAGATGTAATACATGTCTTAATTTACCTGGCATAAAATGAGTATACAACATCGTTTCTACCTTCATCTTGCTTCATAGAGGAGAAAGAATATGTGCAAAACTGTGCAGCAAGTAGCATGGCATCTTCATCTTGATCCTATATAAATCAAAGATAAGCTCAAAGTGAATAACATGCATGGAACTCCGACACTCCATACTCCACAGTACAAATGTCAATATTAAATCAATAACAGCTTAAGGTTGAACTATTTGTCTATACAGTAACATAAGTGAAACATTGAGGTCGATCCAATTTATAGTCAATTAGCAGGGTATGAGGAGTCATTTCAACAGTCAAATTGCAATTAAAACAAAGGAGTCCATATTCTGACAAATTGCATTAACGATGTTCTGAACAAAAACTTCCTTAGTACACCTACAAGCTTTGGATGGTCACCTCATCAAGTAATATCACCATGTATTCTGTTGGCAAAATACGAGCACGGCCAGATCCCTCCACAGCTGTACGAAGACAACATCCTGTGAGCACAACTTCTCGACCTTTCTTCAAGATACAATGTTGTCCTATATAATTGTAGTACCTAGAATGAAAGTTGTGAGTCATCGTGTGAACGGAAGTCAGGCCAATGACAAATCTATCTGCATCCATTCTATATTTCTCTATGCATTTGGTACTGACTTTAACCATGGCATCAATCTAACAAAAAGGAACATTAACTGAATTAGTCAGACCTACCTTCGGTGTAGATACAGATCAATAGTTGATGTACTCCACATGTCTCCCAAGGTAAGCATGTATATGTTCGTACCTATAAGAATACGCACAATTGAGGAGGATTCAAGGAAAACAGTATTAGAAGTAACATACAAAGTGTCATAGCAAACGGTCATTGATTTTAATAATGTTTAATCATGGATATTGCTGAATGAACGGATAACACTAACAAATTGCAAGGAGGGAGAGATTCCCCACCTGAATTTTCACTGAGAATGGCCTAAGAGCCAGAGTTTACAGCATATAGACTGGGAATAGAGAGAATAAACTAAAGGTCATGGAGTCCCCATGCCAAGGCACACCCACCAAGCATCGCAGGTGTGTGCGATGCCAGAAGGAAGGCAGGGTTGCCACAGGATTGCAGTGTTTTTGCACACTTTCTGTACAAGAGTGATTGACGTGGCCAAGCCCAGGAACAAAAAAACATTCCTGTGCTTCCATAGCTGCCAGCAACATGAAGGGTATTCTGATACCTTATTGGACTTCTGTTCAATTATTGAGACGGTCCTAGAAAGGTACTAGGCTACTACGCTGCCGTCTTCTTTAGTGAACATCTCTTTAAAGCTTAGATGTTCTAAAAACAACCAAGGAATTGCTAACAAGTACATTTTGTTCATTCAATGAAGGAGAGTGTAAGTGCTTGAGTATACCAGGAAGAACGAAAACATCGATTACGACTGCTTCAAGGACACTCTTGGGAGAAAGGAAGTTCTTCTCGTGGATAGAGTCGATTGTGATAGTCCGGGGAAGCCTCCTCCTTTTACTCCTTGTGTTCAGAAGACTAGTCACCTCAACCTTCTTCTTTGCAGTAAGAGATTTACGTTGTTCTGTCCAAGACTATCAAAAGCAGCAAACATTTAACCCTCTACAGCATATGTCTATTGGAGGAAACCAGAAAAGAAACTTCCGATCAAATGGGTGGTAGAAGAAATGACAAAATACAATGCGAGAACATAGATTGGCAACATGTTTATATGTGCGAACAAGCAATAAGCATGCAGCTGCCAATATCAAGTTACCCGAAATCAGTAACATAGCTATTATATAGCACATCCTACCAGCAACTGTAGGTAACAGATAGGGCACCCATTAGACCCATTTTATTCCACATAATACCTTTTGTGTATGCCCTTGTGTGTTATTGGTGTTGTTGTATGGTTTTCGTGCGGTTTTCCACTAATTAACTAGACACCTTAATTAATGGATTTGGTTTAAAAAATACCTATATATTAATTAAAACACAATGGTTAAATCCTTCCACAAACTGGTGCGTAGCTAATCAGCCAAAATTCGAGGAAACAGCATGCACAAAACAAAAACTATGCTCGAGAAAGCCGTTTTGCAAAAACTGAAGACTAGATACATGTAGAGTGAACTTAACTAGAGCGATTCACTGAGCAGAGAAAACCTGATCAGCAGAACAAGTGAGCACTCTTAGAAATGGCGGGTTGGCCGCAGGGAATCTGACATACCTGGAAGAGGTCGGAGAGGAGGATGGCGGCAGTGACGCCGCTGGAGTATGCGCGGCACGACTTGAGCACCTGCGCCACCGTCCACCCCCAAGGCGGCCGCGCCGGCGCCGGCCCCGCGCCGGGGGACTCGTCGCCGTCGCCCGCGGAGGAAGAGGTGAGGACGGAGATGGCGTAGTCGACGAACTCGAGGAAGGCGCCCCCGTCGGCAGAGGCGGAGGGGGAGCCGGCGGCTGGTTCCATGGAACCCTAGGCTGGCAGGGCGAGGGGATGGGAGGAGGGCGGGAAGGACTACGGAGAACGAAAACGGAGAGTGGAGACGACCGCCGGTTTTCTGCCTGTGTCAATGAGAGGTGGGGCCATGTCGTATTTTGACCAATTTCTCAAATCAAAAGAAAAAAAATATGTTGACTGTCAAGGGTTTCTCTGCCACAAAGCAGAACACCAACACCAGTTGCTAGTTTACAACATCAGATCAGATTCCTTTTTTTGTTCTTAAATTAATTTCAGATTCCTTTTTGTTTAAATCAACTTCAGATTCTATACAACAAAAAAAACATCTCGTACAACCAACACATAATTAAATCATCAAAATATCATCAAACAGGAGAACATAACTCACCGCCCGCCTAATAGACAGCTCTGATCCGGACACGAAAAGGATGAAGAGATTAATGACAGACATGCTTGAGCGTGTAAATCCTAACACTTCTCTACCATCTACACAGATCAATATAATCAACTCCATTGGGCGTTGAAGATACATCGAACACCTGATCATTTTACACATAACAAGAATTGAAAGTGATAAAATCTCATCCTCAGACAGTGGAGAAACATAAAAGGTCTAGCATACTAGAATGAAGAAACTGTCGGTACACGAGCTGGTTATTCCAGAGCCACAAGAAATCAGATTATGTAAGCAGGAGAATGAATCAATTTACGGTTACAACACCCTTAACAAGGTTCCCTCATAAACTAGAAAAAGGTTCCCTCATAAGCTCTAGGCAAATCTCCAGGCCTGAAGAATATCCACACTTATCCGACATCATTCAGAAGGGAAAACTGATAATTTAGGGGAAAACTGGGTGATTTAACAAGTAGTCAAATATTATGTGCAAGAGCAAGAGAAAAGAAATAAGAAAAGCGGAGAATGAAAGAGAACTGCTGCAAGCTGGTTGCGTGCTGTGTACTGACGAAGCCGGTTTCTGCTGACAGAAACAGAGCATCCATGGACGAACTAGCTCGTGATCAGTTATCTAAGGGGCATCTGATTGAAAGGGGCTGTACTTGGGCATTTCCTTTCGCTAATAGATCGTGATTAAAGAATAAGACGATGACAGTAATGTCGTCGTGGAAATGCCTGCGGACTTTCTTGTCGATCCTCATGAGGTCTGAGTAGCGCATCTCACGTTTCCGCGCTGCTTCCTGAAGAGCTGCTTTTATGAGCCTCTTTGCGCTTCCCTGAACAAAGAAAGAGTATGCTAGTCATGATAAATGAAATTCCCCATATATCCAAACAGATTTTAGCTATTTACCTAACAGCTGAGAAATGAGAATCAATTTTGCAGCTATGCTGAGTGAGCCAACGTCTACTAGTTTGGTAAAATTAATATGTCAAACTGCCAACAGTATCCAGCAATTATTATTTATTGGCAATAAAGTATCCATAAGTTTTACTACTACCTCCGTCCCATAATAGAAGCTGTTATTACAACCATAATAACATCATATATTATGGAACAGAAGGAGTACTTAGTAGCTTTCACTAATGGCACAGATATGCAATTCAGCATTATGTCTGGAAATAGCAGTAAATGCAAGCTTGTGTGACATCAACATCCAGGGTACCAAACACAAATATATACGGCCAAGAACACAAGTGAATCCCCAGCTTGAAGAGAAGCACAAAACTGTTCTTCTTCCCATGTAAGCAGTGACATTTTATTATTGGCATGGTCCATATGGACCTACTATAGTACAGTAGATGGTTGACATCATTACAACAGTTATCGTGACATGGATGCTCGTGCCAGCATTACAGGAGGGCAATGAGCCATAGACACAACTAACTTTTCTATCTAAATGAGTGCGAAAGGTCATACGAGATGCCTCAAACTTCCTACAGTAATAGGATAATTCTAACTCCAAACAATCAAGCGTAAACCCGTGACTTGGAAGTTTTGCCAGCTTGTAACTGTGACAATCCAAAACCACTGACACAGTCGCACACCTGTAAATACTTCACATCCAGCACGTTACCATCACCGGCAAACATCAGTAATTAGTTTTGCGGTGAGAACCCTGGCGGTACTTAACTATTCATGCCGGGATTTTTAATACACAAGTTCAGGTTATGCACTCCTTTGCTTAGACGTAAATGGAAATATGACGAAAGAGTACACCCTGATACAGATTTACTCTAATTAATACTACCTCCGTTCCGAAACATAGGTAATAATAGAATAAAGATGCTAGGAGTGAGTTCAATGAAATATTCCCTGGTACTCCTAATTTTAATGCAAGACAAAAACTCATACAATTTCGCAATTGGTTGAATAGAGATCATCTTATCTTAAGAAATAACAAAAAGAGATATGAAGAGATGAATATGGCGTGTGGGATCTTACAGCGCGTGGATTGTTGTGAACAATCTCTACGGCTTCCTGGTTACTCAGGTGCTCCCACAAGCCATCCGAGGCAAATATGACGAAGCAGTCGCTTGGTTGAAGACTGCGTGAGACGATCGACGGGTCGGCGCTCATTATAGGCCTGCTGAACGGCTCGGCGACTCTGAACTTTGGCTTGATCTGTTCCGTGTTGAACTTTGCGTCTTTCAAGTAGGCATCACCCAGCGATCGCGACACCTGCAGAAGCCAGCCACCGCTAGGTATGAGCTCCACCGAACATACATGCTTCAGACACAGTGACATGAACTCAAACCTCTCGATATAAAACATAAAAGCAACCTGTATGATGCCCTTGACCCTCCAGACCCCGTGCTTGAGCGCGACGATCTGCGGGTCATCGGGGTGCAGGGCCACGAGCTCCTGCCTGACGGCCTCCATGCTGGCATTGTGCTCGCTGGAGAGCTGCTCCGCGACGATCTGCCCGGCGCCGCGTCCGACCTTCTTCCCCAGGACGGCCCGGGAGTCCCCCAGGTTGGCCACGAAGAGGGTGCGGTCGTGCACGACGCCGACGAGGCAGCAGGACCCCACGGTGGCGGCGTCCGGCTGGTCGTCGAACTCGCTGGCGACCTCCGCGATGAAGGCCCCCTCCGTGGCCGCGAACGCGTCCCTGATTGCGTCCTCCGTCACGCCCCGCGGGCCCGACGCCGCCTCTGCAGAGATCAACCCTAGTTATGGCCATCGCGGGAACCATCCGCGAGTTCGTGATTGGCTGGGGGTGAGTACCTCGGAGGTTGGGTACGAAGTGGTCGCAGGCGAAGCGTGCGGCCCGGTGGCCGGCGTGGCCGTCGAAGAGTCCGAGGACGGTTCCGAGGGGCGGGGCGGAGCGGATGCAGCACTGGTCCTCGAGGACCTGGTTGGCCTGTACGAGCGCGGCGGAGAGGTCCCCTGCGGCGCAGCGCGCGAGGTCGCGCCACCAGAGCAGGCCGTCGCGGCCCTCAGAGTCGGGGCCGGAGGAGGGCGGGGCGGCGGGCGCGGGCGAGGTCTGCCAGGCCCCGCCGCACGCCGAGAGGAACCTGAGGAGCGGGCCGAGCATAGCAGCGCCACATCGCCGACCGGGGCGTCCCCGAGGCGAGGCGGCTGGCGGCGGCGGCGGGCGGAAATGCGCGTGGGTGCGGGTGGGGGGGTCGCAATCGGCTGCGTACGAGAAAGGGGAGAATTGGAGGAAAAAGGTGAATAGAAAAAGGCCGCCGGGTGGGGAAGGGAGGAGGAGGCGTGGGCGTGGCGTGCGACGCGGTGGTGCCGCCTGCGGGCGCTGGGTGGGAGTGGGGGGACTGGGAGGGGAGGAGAGGACGGCAGGGGCATTGGACGGCCGTCGTTTTTCTATTCTTTTTCTTTTTGGTTTGGTTCCGGGGTGGTGGGCTCCGGCCGTATCATCATCACCGATGTGGTGAGCGTGTTGGACTGTTGCGCCTTGTGCCGTGCGTGTGTGCTCACAGTCGCTGGGTGTGCCGGTACATCACTGCTTCGTGTACCACTCGCTCCCCACACGGCGACCGGCAGCAAGTTTTTTTAGACTGTTTTGGGGGCCGATGCT
This sequence comes from Dactylis glomerata, assembly GCA_007115705.1. Taxonomy (NCBI): domain Eukaryota; kingdom Viridiplantae; phylum Streptophyta; class Magnoliopsida; order Poales; family Poaceae; genus Dactylis; species Dactylis glomerata. Next base: position 2,395,757 of record QXEO01000906.1, on the reverse strand, counting down.
GATTTTGATACGGGGCGGTTATTTCTCCTCTCATTCCAAATTTTAAACTCGATAAAATTTAGCAAACTACATAGATTTCATTGAAATATAGATGGTTTTTACATAATATGGTGAAATATAAAATAAACTAAAAGAGGTGGTCTTCGTCGGGTCCCCACCGGTGGCGTCGGCTCCCGATGCGCCCGATGGTGGTGGCCGTGGAGCGTTGGACGGCCCAACTCCGTCATCGGACTAGCGGCCAGAAACCATCCCGCGGCGGCGACGGTTCTCCTCCGACGCGCGCTCACGGCGGTCGCGCTCGGCGTCCTCGAGGAAGGAGGTGAAGGTGCGGCGCTCCTCCTCTCGCTGCGCCGATGCATCGAAGGAGGGGAGAGGGTACTGATGCTCGCGGCGCTAGCGCTCCGCCGCCACCGTCGCGAGCCCTCCGGTCACGTCCGCCCGGAAGAGTCATTGCTCAGCCTCCGCCATCGCAGCCCTCGCCGCTTCGATGTTGCGGCGATGGGCGTCGGTGTGGGCGGCAGCATGGTCCTCCGCCAGCCTAGCCGTTGCCGCCCTCCTCTTGACGACCATGAGCTCCTGCGATGACCGGTCGCGTGCTGCGACGACCATGAGGAACTCCTCCTCGTCGGAGTCCTCCTCCTCGCCCTGCGGCAGAGCTGGCTCCTGCGGCGGCGGCGGCGGTAGAGGTGGGGGCGGTGGTGGTGGTGGCGTGCCAGAACCACCTCAAGGGAGCATGGCGTAGGTTGTGAAGCGGCGGCGGGGCATTTTCTACCGGCGGTTGGAGGATGTGAACCTATCGGCGAGGCGACGAGCTATTTATAGCCGGAAGCGGGGCAGGAAAAAGAAGGAGAAGGGGCGGGAAGCGCGCGACATGGCATTCATTTCCCGCCGACGCGTGCTCCGACGCGACGTCTCGCTGCGCCGCTGCAAAGTTGTTGCCATTTGCAGCGCCATTACTAGGCGCGGGAGACGAGACGAGTGGAGACGATGAAGCGTCGGTCGTGCTACTAACAGTGGGCGACGCGGCGAGCCTGATGTGGCACGGTGTTGATTATGAAAAGCACCGTCCAGTTGGGAACCCCAAGAGGAAGGTATGATGAATATAGCAGCAAGGTTTTCCCTCAGTAAGAAACCAAGGTTTATCGATCCGAAGGGGAAGAAGCCAAACGACTGAAGGTGATGCTTGCTAGCTTGCGACAGCTCCGGACAATTTATAAGGCGCCTCGTCCAGTGCTTTGCTTTGCCAGCTGCAACGCGGAATCTGCACACAACACAACCAAATACTTTGCTCCCAACTTACGATGAGGTTGTCAATCTCACCGGTTTGCTGTAAACAAAGAAATGAGCGTATCGAGTGGAAAATAGTAATAGTATGCGAGTAAAGTAAACAGTGCGAGTAAAGTAAACATGTGATAGCAATATAAAGGAAATAGGACCGGGGTCCACAGTTCACTAGTGGTGTCTCTCCATAAGATAAAATAACACATGCTGGGTAAACAAATTACAGTTGGGCAATTGATAGAATAAAGACAACGTGATATGTCGAGAGGATCACTATGAGATTTACTCTGGGCATTATAACAAGATACATAGACCACCATCCAACTGCATCTATGACTCATAATCCACTTGTGGCGAATCAATCCGAGAACTCCACAAGTATTAAGTTGCGAACAACAGATAACTGCATTAAGCAAAGTGTGTAATGTAAACAAAGCATATGCCCTCGAGCATATGAATGTTGTTTTCCCCCTAGTAGCAACAGCACATCTACAATCTTAGAGGTTTCTGTCACTCCCCCAGATTAAATAGAGGCATGAACCCACTATCGAGCATAAATACCCCCTCTTGGAGTCACTAGCAACTACTCGGCCAAGATAGCTACTAACAACGGAGAGCATGCAAGATCATAAACAACATAGAGATAACATAAGATAAAAATTCAGTACTTCAACTCAATCATAACACCAATATTCATCGGATCCTAACAAACACAATATGTAGAATTACATAAAGGTAGTCTCGATCATGTAAAGCAGCTCACGAGATCTAAACATGAAGCACATGGTGGACAAGACAACCATCTAGCTACTGCTATGGACCCATAGTCCAAGGTAGACTACTCACTCATCGCGCCGGAGGCAAGCATGGCGATGAAGAAAACCTCCGGTGGCGATTCCCCTCTCCGGCAGGGTGCCGGAAAGAGCTTCTGGACCCTCCCAATCTCGGGTCGATGGCGGCGGCGGATCGCGATGTATTCTGGAAAAGTGATCGGGTATTTAGGTTTTTCCCGTCGGGGGGTCTTTATAGGCGAAGGGGCGTCGTCAGAGGTGGACCAGGGGGCCCACACCATAGGCCGGCTGAACGGATCGTATGGGCACCTAGAGGGGGTGAATAGGTGCTACTCAAATTTTAATTCTTTTTCAATTTAGGCTTGACACAAAAGGTAAATTCTCTAGATATGCAACTAAGGTGAATTTACCTATATGACAACTAGCAAGCTAAGCAAGATACAAGTAGTAAAGGCAATAAAGGATAGAGGTAACCGAGAGTGGAGCACACGGAGACACTGATGTAATTCCCGTAGTTCCTTCCTTTTTAGGGGAAGTACGTCTACGTTGGAGGGGTGTGATTGCCACAAAGGCCTAACCAACGCCACAAAGGCTCACCCTATTCTCTGGTGCAAGCTTCCGCCACAAAGGCCTAGCTCACTTTCCACTAAGGGATTCCTCAAGGCGGAATCGGCCTTTACAAAACTTGGGGCACAACTCCACAACTGAATTGGAGGCTCCCAAGCACCACAAAGCAATCAATCAACAAGTATCAAAATATCAATCACACAAATCAAGGTCAAGGGACACAAGGGAACCCAAGACACAAGGGGCCCTCAAGCAAATGAGAGGGGAAATCAAATCGCTTCGGTGAGGATGTAGATCAAGGCCTTCTCCTTCGATTCTCCAAAGATCAAGAGCTTTGGTGGGTTGAGGGAGGAGATCTTGTGGATTTGGTGGCTCCAAATGAGGTCTTCTTCTTGTGCAGGACGAGCAGCTTCTTGGGGAAGAAGGGGAGGGGTATTTATAGCCCCTCCCAAAATGTAGTCGTTGCTGAGCTGGAGGGGCGGATTATCCGGCCAAAGTATGGCCGGAATATCCGGCCCCTTTACTGGGTGACGCCGAAGCAGGTCCTTAGCCAAATTCGAAGGTCGTCGAAGGGGGCGGATTATCCGGCCCCCTGGCCGGAATATCCGGCCCCATTACTGCATGACGCCGACTGAAGTCCTTAGCAGTTTTTCGAGCTCTCGCCGGGGGGGCGGATTATCCGGCCCCCTGGCCGGAATATCCGGCCCCATATCTGGGTGACGCCAAGCAAAAGACTTAGCCGTTTTTCGGCCTCTCTCCGGAGGGGGCGGATTATCCGGCCCCTGGCCGGATTATCCGGCCTGGAACATTCTTGAGCTGTAAAATCTGCATCACTTAGCACACACTTAAAGTTCCTAATGTTGTTATCTAACACACAAAACCTGAGGGATACAAAGTTTGCACTTTCAATCTCCCCCTTTTTGGTGTTAGATGACAACACTAGGATTTGCAAGAGAGATCGAATATTTAAAACAACAAATATTTGAGCAAGTAATAAAGCTCCCCCTAAATGTGTGCATCTACACAAATGAGTTTGTAGGAGACATACCTTTTCATAGATAACTCAATCATTATGGAATTCCGAATATGATAATAACGAGATACCAGACAATAATTCCATAGCCATTTCACACATATACCATGAGCTCACAAAAACATAAGTGAACAAACATAATGATCCACATGGCACATATAGAACATATAACATAGTCTCATACACACCATAGTAGCAAAAAAAAAACCACACGAAGTTCAACCACATGAAATTCCAAACTTAAGACAAGTAAAATAAGAAGAAACACAAGCGCCAAAGGAATGATAAACGCGCAAGCTTGTGTTTCCACCCATGCAAATCCCGTAAGACTCCTAATAGAACTACTTCTCCCCCTTTGGCATCAAGACACCAAAAAGGGAGAAGAGCGATGCTACACGTCCCAAGGAATCAATCCTCCCAATCACCGATGTCGTCGGAGTCCTCAGCATAACCATCTCCGCCATCACCATCATCTTCTTCAGCATCTTCATCACTAAGTGCTCCACACTATCATCATGGATATCATAATCTCCAAGTACATGCTTGATGAGGAGCATGATGTAGGGAGCATATGGCACGGTGTTCCTCTAAACGATAGCATCCTTGATCTCATAGAAGATGAAATCCATCACATCAAGAGTAAAGTCCTCATCCGGGTCAGTCGAAGTGGCACACTCATGAGCAAGAGAGAGAAGGTCAACAAGCGAGGTCCGAATGGCATCATTGTTACCACCACTAGGAGCAATGTTCTCTCTGAAAATGCGGACAAGCTGATCATAAAGAGGATGTAGGCCATTGATGAAGCTCACAACACCTGTGGAGTCATAGAGGTCATAGAGCTTGTCCTTGTCAGGCTTTGTCCCCGGATTGTGAATACGGCGACCCACTGGAGTGTCTCCATTATACGCATACCCCAAGAGAGAGGCAAACATAGAGAAGTCTGATGTACACTCATGTTCTCCAGTCATCCACGTCATAGACTTCTGAGCATTGGGCAAGATCACAAGAGTAGCATAGAACTGCTTGATGAGGCCGGGGTTATAGTTGCACTGAATGCTAGCCAACCCCAACAATCCCAATCTCTCCACCACAGAAACTGCTTCATCAAAATAGGTCTTGCTGCGAAGGTGATCAAAGTCAATAGGATGCATCGGTCGACACGGATTCTTGAAAGGCTCATAAACATCACGGAAAATGCCCCACTGCTCTTCATTCTAGAAACCACGGTCCTCAATATCTTCATCTCTTGGTGTGGCGTACCAATTGTTCCGCCGCACAAGAATGTACTCGGCCTCTGGCATGCTCTTGTAGTTGATATGTGGTGCTTGTGTAGCCTTGCCTTTGCGACGACGAGCTTGAGCCTTGGCAGCCTTTGCTTTCTCAGCTTTCCTAGCAGCCTCCCTCTGTTGCTGACGGATTGCAACCTCATCAACTAGAACTCCTTCCTCATTCCGAATCAACCGGCGCTTGCGCTTCGGCATACCCGAACCACCTGTGAAAGAGAGATGCACGGAGAGCATGGGGATAAGCATATGCACACGAGTTACGGAAAGGATCAAAGAATCATGTAGTATGAACAAACAAACTTCACCAAAAAATCAAATTGAGGGCAGCAAGATAGAAAAAACATGACAGTGAACTCCCAGGCCGGATTATCCGGCCAGGGGGGCGGATAATCCGGCCCCCTCGAAAAAAAAATCTAACAGTTGCTGCAGCCTACAATTTGATAGATCGGGGAGAGAGAGCCATACAACATGATTCATGACAGAGGAAAACAACAACTAGAGGGCCAAAACACCAAGATAATGCAAAAAGGTAACATCACAACCTAGGGATAGGAGATGAGAGCGATACCCGCATCCATAGCACAAATGGCTTGGTGAAGACCCTCCCGAGAAGGAGGAGACCCAACACCAATGAGGAGAGGCCGGGAGAATGGCTGGAACTCCGGCGGCGGCGGTGGGAAGGTGGCGGCGGCGGCTGGGGAACCCTAGGGGTGGGGGAAAAGAACTGCCCCCCGTCCCCTCCCTTTATATACCCAGCCTGACCCAGCCGGATATTCCGGCCAAAGTGAGCCCGGAATATCCGCCCCCCCCCCCGGATATTCCGCCCATGTGGGCGGATATTCCGGCCTGGAGCGCCAGAACTGAAAACCTTGGAAATTTTCAAAAACAGATGTTGTTTTGACGAAAACTTTGAACTCGTGTGCAAAGATTAGATGTCTTGAGATAGGATGGCTTAGGTGAGATAGCAAACATGGAGTGGTTCTCGGCACTTGACATTGCAAGAGAAAATTAACGAAAAATCCAATGCAAGTGCCTTCCCATATCAAATTAAGAAACAACACCGAGAGAGAACACGAAGACCTCAAATAAAATATGCAAGGAATCAACTCTTCGAAAGGAAGAGGTCGGTGGCCGAAGCCACCATGTTTGAGTGTTATGGCATTGGACCATGAAGATGTATCTTGGGTCCATAACCACTACTCGTCATTGAAGCTCATATATCACAAAAATGATATTGAGAGAATGATATGATTACTATCGGCATTATGGGGGGAGGGATAGCCCAATTAATTAGGACCGCACTCCCCTATCTCCATGCCCACACCTAAACCAAACAAGCATTGAAATATAGGTGTATTTGCAAGATGCTCAAGCCACACTCCTTGAATCAATGATATTTAGCTCATTCCTCAAATATCCAAATCTTGCTTCATCAAAAGGCTTCGTGAATATATCGGCAAGTTGATCCTTGGTGCTAACATAAGCAAGCTCAATATCACCACGAGCAACATGATCTCTAATGAAATGATTCCGGATCTCAATATGCTTGGTTCTTGAATGTTGCACCGGATTATAGGCGATCTTGATAGCACTCTCATTGTCACATAAAAGAGGCACTTTGTCACAATTGACACCGTATTCCTTTAAAGTTTGCCTCATCCATAACAATTGAGTGCATCCACTTGCGGCGGCAATGTATTCGGCTTCGGCGGTGGAGAGAGATATACAATTTTGCTTCTTAGAAGACCAACACACCAAAGACCTACCAAGAAATTGGCAAGATCCGGAGGTTGATTTCCTATCATCCTTGTCACCGGCCCAATCCGAATCCGTGAAGCCACAAAGAGAGAAATCCGAGCCTTTGGGATACCAAAGCCCATAAGTTGGGGTATGAACCAAATATCGAAAGATCCTCTTAACCGCCATAAGGTGGCTTTCTTTAGGAGCGGCTTGATACCTTGCACACACACCTACACTCAACACAATATCGGGTCTAGATGCACAAAGGTAAAGCAACGGACCGATCATAGAACGGTATACCTTTTGATCCACATTTTTACCATTGGGATCTAGATCAAGATGACATTTAGTGGCTATTGGTGTGGCAGCCCCATTTAGTTCCTTCATCTTGAACCTCTTGAGCATGTCTTGGACATATTTGGCTTGATTAATGAAAGTCCCTTCTTTCAATTGCTTTATTTCAAAACCAAGAAAGAACTTCATTTCGCCCATCATAGACATCTCGAACCTATCGGTCATAAGCTTTGAGAATTCATCATTAAAAGCTTTGTTAGTAGAGCCAAAAATAATATCATCAACATATAGTTGGCATACGAAAAGCTCCCCATTGACCCTCTTAGTAAAAAGAGTGGGACCGATTTGCCCAACTTCAAACCCACGGTCTAACAACAACTCCCTAAGGTGCTCGTACCACGCACGTGGGGCTTGCTTAAGGCCATAGAGTGCCTTATGGAGTTTGTAGACATGGTTAGGGAAGTTGAGGTCCTCAAACCCCGGGGGTTGCTTAACATACACTTCCTCTTTCAATGGACCATTTAGAAAAGCACTTTTAACATCCATTTGTTGCAACTTAAAGTTATGATGAGTGGCATATGCAAGAAGGATACGAATGGACTCAAGGCGAGCCACGGGAGCATAAGTCTCTCCAAAGTCAATTCCTTCAACTTGGGAGAAACCTTGAGCCACCAATCTTGCCTTGTTCCTCACAACAATCCCATGATCATCTTGCTTGTTCTTGAATATCCACTTTGTGCCAATCACATTCCGGCACTCCTTTGGCTTCTCCACTAACACCCAAACATTATTGCGCTTGAAGTTGTTGAGTTCTTCATGCATAGCATCCAACCAATCCGGATCTTCAAGGGCTTCAAATACTTTCTTGGGTTCAACCATGGAGATATAAGCATGATGATTGCTAAATTGTGCTAATTGACGCCGGGTTGACACTTTGCTCCTTAAATCTCCAATAACCCTCTCAAGAGTATGACCTTTAAGTTCCAAGTCCCTTTCAACTCTTCTCTTGCGACGGGCTTCGATCTCCTCATTTGACGATAGAGGAATCACTTGATCATCTTGATCATTTTGGCCCCCGTCTTGACCATCAACTTGACCTTGATCATCATTATCTTCATGAGTAGGTTGATCTTGGTCTTGTGAAGAATTGGGGGCGGTTGAGATAACCGGAGAGGATGGTGGTGCCCCTTCTTCTTCATGAAGGTCCTTGCCTTGTTCTTCGGTTGGTGCATTAGTTGCTTCCTTGGGAGAGGCTTGTTGAGCTTGTGAAGATGAAGGCTCCACTTGAGTAGAGCATAGTCCTTCTCGGTCCGCCACAAGGTGTCCCTCAATGGGGCGGAAAAATCCCATGCCCATTCTTCCTATGGCTTCTCGAGGTATTTCATCATCTACATCACAAGAAACAACATCTCGCCCCCCTTGGGAGCCGTCATTCTCTTCGAATACCACACTACAAGATTCTTCAACACGTCCGGTGGACTTGTTGAAGACTCTATAAGTGTGGGATTCGGCACCATAACCAACAAAAATACCTTCTATTGCTTTCGGATCAAATTTACCTAAATGAACTCCTTTTCTTTGAAAGAAACACTTACACCCGAAAACTCGGAAGTAGGAGATGTTGGGCTTGCTTCCGGTGAGTATTTCATATGGAGTCTTGTTTAGGCCTTTGCGGAGGAAGAGCCAGTTTGAAGAGTGACAAGCCGTAGAGATAGCTTCGGCCCAAAAGTTGTATGGAGACTTAAACTCCGCCAACATGGACCTAGCCATATCCATAAGAGTCCGGATCTTCCTTTCGGCTACACCATTTTGTTGAGGGGTGTATGCAGCGGAATATTGATGACGTATCCCCTCATCACTAAGAAACCCATTTAAGGTGTAGTTCTTGAATTCTGAGCCATTGTCACTTCTAATTGCCAAAATAGTTTGCCCATGTTGACGTTCAACTTCCTTGGCAAAGTCGATGACGGTTTGTTGAGTCTCACTCTTATGCTTGAAGAAGTAGACCCAAGTATATCTTGAATAGTCATCAACAATCACCAAACAATATTTCTTCCCACCAAGACTTGCATGAGAGGGAGGACCAAAAAGATCCACATGAAGGAGCTCCAAGATCCTCTTGGAAGAAATGATAGTCTTGCTTGGGTGGGGAGAATCATGCATTTTTCCTAGAACGCAAGCCCTGCAAACACGATCTTTGGCAAAAGAAACATTCTCTTTTAGTCCGAGTATGTGGCCACCCTTGTGAAGGCTTTGCAAAGTTCTCATATTGACATGGGCTAGTCGGCGATGCCAAAGCCAACCCACATCGGCCTTTCCAAATAAACACATTGCACTTGTAGTGGTTTTCCCCGAGAAGTCCACCACATACAAGTTGTTTTCAATGTGCCCAACGAAAGCGACCTTTAGAGACTTGCTCCACAAGAGTACCACAATTTCATTATCAATGAAGATGGCAAAGCCCATCTTACCAAGTGCACGAACTGAAAGTAAATTGTAACCTAGGGTCTCGACAAGCATGACGTCCATAAGGGAAATATCTAGTGCGACCACCACCTTGCCAAGACCCAATACCTCGGATTGTGACATGTCTCCATAAGTGACGGTTATGTTGTTGTCATTAAGCCTCATCTCCGTCATAATCTCCTTGCTTCCGGTCATATGACTTGTGCATCCACTATCAAGCACCCATTTTAATCCACCAGAAGCATAGTCCTACAAGAGATTATTGCTTGGTTTTAGGTCCCCATTTCTCAATGGGTCCTCTTTTGTTAGCAACAAGGGTCTTTGGAACCCAAATAGACCAAGCAACATAACCATCATTTGGACTAACATATTTTGCATAAACATCACCATAATAATCACGAAATAAGACATAGTGAGGGTTAGCAATTCCCGCATGATCGTCATGAATGGCTTTGCCACCCACAATAGGATCCTTCTTTGCTTGTGCGGGCTTGGCCTTCTTTTTCTTGTTCTTCTTCTTCTTCTTTGAGACAAAGCCAATTCCCGTTTTATCACCAAATGCCTTTTGCTTACTCAAAAGGTCATTCAAGTTTTTCTCACCTATGGGAATAGAGGACTTGGCAAGCTCATCTTTCAACCTAGCATTTTCTTCAATAACATTTGCATGATCACAAGTAGAAGTAGAAGAACTAGGCACATTATTCTTAGTCAATTGAATTTGAAGTTGTTCATGTGACTTGGTAAGAATAGAGTGTTCACTTTTCAAGGCCTTGTGAGCCTTGTCAAGATCTTCTAAATCCTTAACAAGTATATCATGACCAACACCAAATTCAACCTTTTCCTTTTTAAGCATTTTTACTTTAGCACGAGCATGGTCTCGCTCTTTAATGAGTTTGGAAACAACTTCATTATTAGATTCCTCAATGGAATCGAGCTTCTCTTCGAGAGTTGCTCGTTCCTCTTGCTCTTCTTCAAGAGACTCGGTTAGTGAGGCAATATCTTGAGCATATTCCTTTTCAAGCCTCATTTGTTCATCTAGTTTTTCAAGAGTTTTACCATATTGGCTCAATAGACGTTCAAAGTGAAGCTTATGAACGCCATCAACACTAGACACATAATCATCAAAAGCAACAATTTCTTCCTTTACTCTAAGACTAGCAAGATTATTCAAGGAAGCATCATTTGTCTTAGAGGAGGAGAAAGGTGTGGGTGATACCTCGGAAGACTTGGCCATAAGGCACTTGACGTTCTTGACGAGAGAGTCCTCATTGGGGGATTCAAAGAGTGATGTGGGGGAAGTGGAGGTGGTTGCCATTGTGGTCATCTCACTAGTTGTGGTTTCTTCTTCATCACTCTCACTTGCGGAGTACTCTTCTTGAGTCAAGAACACAAACTTTGGTTGTTTCTTCTTTGGTCCACCCTTCTTCACAAATGGCTTCTTTGATGGTGACTTGGTCTTGCTTTTGAGGATGAGCTTTCCACCATGGTCTTCTCTCTTCTCATAAGGGCACTCGGCAACAAAGTGGAATCTATCATTGCAATTGTAGCATGTCCTTACCCTTTGACCATTGTTGTCATTCCTTTGATAGCCACTTGACTTGCTTCTTCTTTGATTGTCTTCTTTAGCCTTGTGTGGATCAACCCAAAAGGTTTTTCCATAGAAGGCCATGTGCTCATTGTACTCATGTCTTATGTCCTCGGGACACATCTCTAGCCTTGCTTCAATGCTTGCTTGAAGAGGAACCTCTTTCTCAACCACACTAGCTTTTAATGCAAGATTGGAGCTTCTTTGCATTCCTATGGCACGAGCACGAGCATCTTCCGCATTTTGTGCGGCAACCTTGTAGGCTTGAATCTCTTGCATCACTTGATTGGAGGTCATCTCATTGAAGTTGTGCTTGCCTTGAACACTCTTCACATCCGCGGGCTCATATGGAGTAAGAGCAAGAATGTACTTCATCTTGATCCACTCATCATCAATATGGTGAGCACCGAGATTCTTGAAGGTGGTAGCGATAGCCTTGAGTCTTCTATACATCTCTTGATGGTCCTCACCATCCATCATGAAGAACCCCTCCGCTTGATTTGAGAAGGCCACATATCTTGTTTTCTTCATGCTCTCATTGCCAACAAAGACGTCGGAGAGTCCTTGCCAAGCTTCTTTGGCGGTGGAGAAGTGTTGGATGTGAGGCAAGTCCTTGGACCCAACGGCGACTTGAATCATGTGAAGAGCGGTAGCATTGAGTTGACTATCAACCGTCTCTCTTCTTGTCATGTTGTTGGGATCCACGGCCTTGAGTCCTTCCTCAACGATCCTCCAAAGCTCGATGCAAGAACTGCGCATATGAGAGATCATTTGATATTGCCATTGACCAAAGTTTAATGCATCAAACTTAGGTGGATCTCCTCTATTGTTAATATGAGGATGAGGAACCGGCGGGTCGGGTGAATACCAATGTGGGAATTCACCTTTCCCGTCGCCCTTGGTGAAAGACTTAGCATCGCCATTTTTGTCGGCACCCTCCACATCTACCACCACATTCTCCACTTGTGGAGTAGCGGGTTTTTCCGGAGGTGGAGAAGCATTAGCAGTTTTAGCTTGCATGAGTTGCGCTATCATTTCACGCAACTCGTTTATTTGAGATGTCATGGAAGTCATGGATGATTCCAAAGATTTGAACTCACCCATGGAAACTTGACCCGAGCCCTCACTCGGAGAGGTGTCCATACTCTTAGGCGGTTAAGCCCGAATAAAGATCCGAGGCTCTGATACCAATTGAACGGATCGTATGGGCACCTAGAGGGGGGGGGTGAATAGGTGCTACTCAAATTTTAATTATTTTTCAATTTAGGCTTGACACAAAAGGTAAATTCTCTAGATATGCAACTAAGGTGAATTTACCTATATGACAACTAGCAAGCTAAGCAAGATACAAGAAGTAAAGGCAATAAAGGATAGAGGTAACCGAGAGTGGAGCACACGGAGACACGGATGTAATTCCCGTAGTTCCTTCCTTTTTAGGGGAAGTACGTCTACGTTGGAGGGGTGTGGTTGCCACAAAGGCCTAACCAACGCCACAAAGGCTCACCCTATTCTCCGGTGCAAGCTTCCGCCACAAAGGCCTAGCTCACTTTCCACTAAGGGATTCCTCAAGGCGGAATCGGCCTTTACAAAACTTGGGGCACAACTCCACAACTGAATTGGAGGCTCCCAAGCACCACAAAGCAATCAATCAACAAGTATCAAGATATCAATCACACAAATCAAGGTCAAGGGACACAAAGGAACCCAAGACACAAGGGGCCCTCAAGCAAATGAGAGGGGAAATCAAATCGCTTTGGTGAGGATGTAGATCAAGGCCTTCTCCTTCGATTCTCCGAAGATCAAGAGCTTTGGTGGGTTGAGGGAGGAGATCTTGTGGATTTGGTGGCTCCAAATGAGGTCTTCTTCTTGTGCAGGACGAGCAGCTTCTTGGGGAAGAAGGGGAGGGGTATTTATAGCCCCTCCCAAAATGTAGCCGTTGCTGAGCTGGAGGGGCAGATTATCCGGCCAAAGTATGGCCGGAATATCCGGCTGGCCGGATTATCCGGCCCCCCTGGCCGGAATATCCGGCCCCTTTACTGGGTGACGCCGAAGCAGGTCCTTAGCCGAATTCGAAGGTCGTCGAAGGGGGGCGGAATATCCGGCCCCCTGGCCGGAATATCCGGCCCCATTACTGCATGACGCCGGCTGAAGTCCTTAGCAGTTTTTTGAGCTCTCGTCGGGGGGGGGGGCGGATTATCCGGCCCCATATCTGGGTGACGCCGAGCAAAAGTTTTAGCCGTTTTTCAGCCTCTCTCCGGAGGGGGCGGATTATCCGGCCCCTGGCCGGATTATCCGGCCTGGAACATTCTTGAGCTGTAAAATCTGCATCACTTAACACACACTTAAAGTTCCTAATGTTGTTATCTAACACACAAAACCTGAGGGATACAAAGTTTGCACTTTCACCGGCGCAGGCCAGGGGTGGGCCGCACCCCCTGGTGGTGTGGCCACCCTCTAGCTCGGCTCTGTCTCCTCTTCGGTGTTCTGGAAGCTCCGTGAAATATCTGGACGTCTGGCTTTTGTTTCGTCCAATTCCGAGAATATTTCCTATGTAACTTTTCTGAAACACAAAAATAGCAGAAAACAGGGAATTGGCACTGTGGCATCTCGTTAATAGGTTAGTTCCGGAAAATACATAAAAATGCTACGAAGTGTAACGAAACACTAAGCAAATGGTGTAAAAACAAGCATAGAGCATCAAAAATTATGGATACGTTGGAGACGTATCAGCATCCCCAAGCTTAACTCATGCTCGTCCTCGAGTAGGTAAGTGATAACAAAAGAAATAATTTTTGAGGTGACATGCACCTACACAATCTTGATCATATATGTAAGCGTTGTGCGCTGGGATCAAAAGAACTTAAAACATGGGCATGAAAGATATAATCTTGATAGAAGAAACTTAGCAACCATGTTATAACATGAAAATGAACACAAATAAAAGATCATGAAAATGAAACAATGAAAATCAAATGTGTGTTCAAATCATATGGAAAAACATAGCAAATGGTTTTTAGCTTGTCCTTCATGGAGAGCAAAACATAAATGCATAGGACACCTTCAAGTTTAAGAGGGCGACTAGATACAAATAATTTAAGAACAACTGAAACCAGTAATCATGAATCAATCAATGAAAACTTTGGGATAATGCACATTATACTCAGAATGACAACTATGCTCTCTTAACGGTGCATAAAGGTAGAAGGTGGTGACTCAACATAAAAGTAAAAGAAAGGCCCTTCGCGAAGGGAAGTAGTGATTAAAGTTTTATAAACCTTGAAAAATTATGGTACTTACCGGCTTTGAGCTCTCATTGCCCCCATCATAGGCATCTTGAATGGTTAAAGTTAATGCGAAAACACTTATGGTGCATATGCTTGACAAATCATAAGTTAAAAACCTCGTGTCCCATGAAATACGAATACCCAAACCTCATGCTACTCGACTTAGAGTCCCAAGCAAGCTCTTATCATTGTAAATATATGTGTATCATCGAGAACCGCCAACGGGGTACCTCCTGCCCGATGACATGGAACAAGCCCACATCAAAATAACAAGACAAACAGACAATGAACCCCTCGACATCTCTTTTATTTACCATTGGTATAGCTTTTTATTGTGAGATGCGTCGTCGAATGTTCACTATGGGCATGCTGTAAATTTCCACCATGAATTATGCATGGCTTAGATTAGCGGCCCAGGCGTTTCCCTAATACATATAAAAACTCCATGATCCCGCAAGATTCCCAACTTATTTCACATCGCGAGTATCCATAAACAAAAGATCACGATATCAACTCAAATGAAAGATAGTGCAATGTTGAAAGCTTGCCCCGTGACGGCATGGCTAGGCTAATTTCCAACTTACAACTTGCAAGCATAACAACTCAACATAAGAGAGCCACAATGTCAAAATTTTAAAACGAGAAAAGTAAAGTGTGCCATCAAGTTCGTGAGAGCTTTACTGACCAATTTTCGTATAACACCAAAAAGAGTTTAATTTGAAGGATAGATAAAAGCAAGTCAAATGTACTTTGGAATAGCAAATTGCTAATAGGTATGTATGTATGGTGGACACTTTGGAACAACTTGGTTTTTAGGAGTTGGATGCACGAGTAGAGCTCATACTCAGTACAAAACGAGGGCTACCAAAAGACTGGGAGCGACCAACTAAGAGAGCAATAACGGCCATAATCATGCAGAGCGACAAAGCGACATTAAAAAAAGCATAAGATGGCATCAAAAGTCAAAAACTAAATGATCATAGAGGCAATGGCGACTTTATAGTCAACATGTGTAAGCATGTGCCAAGTCAACCCAAATAAAGCATCAAAGGAGAAACCAAATAAATGCTTCCATATAATAAAAACAACGCATGATTTTTTCAAAGGCTCATTAAGCAATCCCAGTCATTTGAGACAAGTCATGCTACAGAAAAAATCACTAAGCATACTATCAAAACTCAATCAAGCATGACATGCAAAAGCCTAGGCCGCAGTCTACACAAGCTCCTTCTTGTACCACTTTTTTGCATAAAGCTTTTTCTCTTTTCCAATACCATTCGAATTTTTTATAAACAACTCTTTTGATGAAAACCAATATGGACCAGAGGCAAAAATATACCTTGATAAAAAGATATAACAAGATCTGAACACAAATCAAGGCGAAAAACGAAAGCTAAATGCAGTTCTAGAAAAAGAGAACACTCGTTGAAATTATAAGAATGAAAAACAGAGTGTTCTTGGCAAATGAAAAGCAAGGCAACTTCTCCAAAAGAAATTTGTTGGGGTCCAACCATTTATTGCAGCAAACAAAACTAAAAACTAAAAACAACTGACGCTCTAAGAAAAATGCATAATGCATGAAGCAATAAAAATATAGTGCGTTGAAAGGTGACCTGATTTTTGCCGATGAAGAAGGGGTGCCTCGGGGGCATCCCCAAGCTTTGACGCTTGTACTTCTTGGATATTTCTTGGGGTGACATGGGCATCCCCAAGCTTGAGCTTTTGTCCATTCTTCAACTCATCTCATCATTCTCCAATCCCTACACTTGAAAACTTCCTTCATACAAAACTAAACACAAATCTATTAGCAACATTAGTGTAAGCATAACATTGAATCAACCCTTTTTTGCTTCAGGTTTCAACTCAAAACCAGCACATATAAAGCATATACTACTGTAGCAACTTCCCCAAAAGTTCTGTGATCAAAAGAACTCAAAAAGAAAGCGATAAAGCGGCAAACACAAATATTGGTAGAAATCTGTCAAAACAGAACAGCTGACAAAGGTCGAATTTTTAGAGGGTTTTATGTTGCTCAAATAAAAAAGTGTTCAACTAATGAAAGTTTGGATATAACCTGGGGCATATGCACAAGAAATGTCAGGTCCAAAAGATATACAGAGAATTTTCACGAATGATTACGGTGCAGCACTGAAAACTGTTTCAGGACAGCAACATCCCCAAATCTTACCTCACTCAAATTAGAGGCTTCTCTTCGCACAAAAACGAAATAAAAAGGATAAGGAGTGGTCATTACAGTAGTAATAACTTCTAAGATTCAAATAAAAGAAAAAGTACTGAAAGTAAAAACATTGGGTTATCTCCTAAGAGTGCTTTTCTTTAACGCCTTTGAGCTAGGCGCAGAAAATGCGAATCAAGTAATATCAAGTGATGAAGCATCAAGCTCATAATTTGCTCTAAGAATAGAGTCAAAAAGTAATTTCTTCCTATTTCTAGGGAAGTGTTCCATACCTTTCTTGAGTGAGAATTGATATTTGATGGTGCCTTCCCTCATATCAATGATGGCACCTACAGTTCGAAGAAAGGGTATTCCCAAAATAATAGGACATGAAGCATTGCATTCAACATCCATGACAAGAAAATCAACGGGAACAAGGTTATTGTTAACCATAATAAGAACATCATTAATTCTTCCCAAAGGTTTCTTCTTAGCAACATCAGCAATAGGAACATCATAATAACACTTTTCAAGCGGTGGTAAATAAAGCATATCATAAATTTTTCTAGGCATGATAGAAATACTAGCACCTAGATCATATAAAGCATGGCAATCAAAACCATTAACATGCATATCAATGATGGGTTCCCAACCATCTTCTAACTTCTTGGGAATAGAAGCTTTTTGCTTCAACTTTTCATCCCTAATTTTCATGAGAGCATTGGTAATATGCTTAGTAAAAGCAACATTTAAAGAACTAGCATTGGGAGTCAAAGCAAACTTTTGCAAGAACAAAATAACTTCAGATATATTGCAGCCATCAACATCAAAATCATTAAAGGAAATAGAGCTATCATCTCCCACACTCCGAAAAATTTCAGCAGTCTTTTGAGAATTTTTTTTGGCAGTTTTAGGCTTTTTAACACAAGGAGTGGGAGTTTTCTCTACACCAATCAAAGTAAGAGGATTGCTAGCATTTGGAATAACATCATCAGAGGTAGTAATGGTACATACCTTCACCTTTCTAGCCATCTCATCTTCTCTTTCCCACCTGGCATGCAATTCTGCTAGCATCCTAACATTTTCATCAATTCTAACTTGGATAGCATTAGCAGTAGCAAAAGTATTGTTCTCTTTCACATCATTATGCAACACTTTTAATTTCAGAAGTTCAACATCATGAGCAAGGCTATCAACTTTAGAAGCAAGAATATCAATTTTGCCTAACTTTTCTCAACAGACCTGTTAAAAGCATTTTGCTTACCGATGAAGTCCTTGAGCATTACCTCAAGCTCGGAGGGCGCGGCCCTCGTGTTGTTGGAGGAATTACCATAAGAGTTACCATAACCATTACCATTGGTAGAAGGATACGGCCTATAATTGTTACTAACAAAATTGTTCCTATAAGCATTGTTATTAAAATTATTATTTCTAATGAAGTTTACATCAACATGCTCTTCTTGAGCAACCAAAGAGGCTAAAGGAACATTATTAGGATCAACATGAGTCCTATCGTTTGAAAGCATAAGCATAATAGCATCAATCTTATCACTCAAGGAAGAGGTTTCCTCAACAGAATTTACCTTCTTACCTTGTGGAGCTCTCTCGGTGTGCCATTTAGAGTAATTTACCATCATATTATCGAGAAGCCTTATTGCGGCGCCCAAGGTAAGGGACATAAAAGTGCCTCCAGCAGCTGAATCCAATAGGTTTCTTGAAGAAAAATTCAGTCCTGCATAAGAAGTTTGGACAATCATCCAAGTAGTCAGTCCACGAGTGGGACAATTCTTGATCATAGATTTCATTCTTTCCCAAGCTTGAGCAACATGTTCATTATCAAACTGACTAAACTTCATAATATTGCTACTCAAAGCTATAATCTTAGCACGAGCATAGTATCTACCAATAAAAGCATCCTTACACTTAGCCCATGAATCAATACTATTTTTAGGCAAAGACAGCAACCAATCCTTAGCTTTTCCTCTCAAAGAAAAAGGAAACAACTTAAGCTTAATAATATCACTTTCAACATCCTTATATTTCTGCATCTCACATAGCTCAACAAAATTGTTGAGATGAGCTGCAGCATCATCAGTACTAGCACCAGAAAATTGCTCTTTCATAACAAGGTTCAACAAAGCAGGCTTAATCTCATAAAAATTTGCAGCAGGAGCAGATGGCGCAATAGGAGTGCAGATAAAATCACTATTATTCGTGCTAGTAAAGTCACACAACTTGGTGTTTTCAGGAGTAGCCATTCTAGCAAAACTAAACGCAGACAAGTAAAAACAACTACAAAGGATTCTAATTTTTTGTGTTTTTGATAAAACGATGCAAGTAAAAATAAAGTAAAAGCAAAACTTAAAACAAAGTAAAGGATGTGCGTGCGAAACTCCCCTTGCAGAAGTCTTCTTTTTCCTCCCCGGCAACGGCACCAGAAAAGAGCTGGTGCCTAGTTGACGTGGGAGCTTATTCTTCTTCAATCCCCGGCAACGGCGCCAGAAAAGAGCTTGATGCGGCACGGTGTTGATTATGAAAAGCACCGTCCAGTTGGGAACCCCAAGAGGAAGGTATGATGAATATAGCAGCAAGGTTTTCCCTCAGTAAGAAACCAAGGTTTATCGATCCGAAGGGGAAGAAGCCAAACGACTGAAGGTGATGCTTGCTAGCTTGCGACAGCTCCGGACAATTTATAAGGCGCCTCATCCAGTGCTTTGCTTTGCCAGCTGCAACGCGGAATCTGCACACAACACAACCAAATACTTTGCTCCCAACTTACGATGAGGTTGTCAATCTCACCGGTTTGCTGTAAACAAAGGAATGAGCGTATCGAGTGGAAAATAGTAATAGTATGCGAGTAAAGTAAACAGTGTGAGTAAAGTAAACAGGTGATAGCAATATAAAGGAAATAGGACCGGGGTCCACTGTTCACTAGTGGTGTCTCTCCATAAGATAAAATAACACATGCTGGGTAAACAAATTACAGTTGGGCAATTGATAGAATAAAGACAACGTGATATGTCGAGAGGATCACTATGAGATTTACTCTGGGCATTACAACAAGATACATAGACCGCCATCCAACTGCATCTATGACTAATAATCCACTTGTGGCAAATAAATCCTAGAACTCCACATGTATTAAGTTGCGAACAACAGATAACTGCATTAAGCAAAGTGTGTAATGTAAACAAAGCATATGCCCTCGAGCATATGAATGTTGTTTTCCCCTAGTAGCAACAACACATCTACAATCTTAGAGGTTTCTGTCACTCCCCCAGATTAAATAGAGGCATAAACCAACTATCGAGCATAAATACCCCCTCTTGGAGTCACTAGCAACTACTCGGCCAAGATAGCTACTAACAACGGAGAGCATGCAAGATCATAAACAACATAGAGATAAGATAAGATAAAATTCAGGACTTCAACTCAATCATAACACCAATATTCATCGGATCCCAACAAACACAACATGTAGAATTACATAAAGGTAGTCTCGATCATGTAAAGCAGCTCACGAGATCTAAACATGAAGCACATGGTGGAGAAGACAACCATCTAGCTACTGCTATGGACCCATAGTCCAAGGTAGACTACTCACTCATCGCGCCGGAGGCAAGCATGGCGATGAAGAAAACCTCCGGTGGCAATTCCCCTCTCCGGCAGGGTGCCGGGAAGAGCTTCTGGACCCTCCCGATCTCGGGTCGACGGCGGCGGCGGATCGCAATGTATTCTGGAAAAGTGATCGGGTATTTAGGTTTTTCCCGTCGGGGGGTCTTTATAGGCGAAGGGGCATCGTCAGAGGTGGACCAGGGGGCCCACACCATAGGCCGGCGCAGGCCAGGGGAGGGCCGCGCCCCCTGGTGGTGTGGCCGCCCTCTGGCTCGGCTCCGTCTCCTCTTCGGTGTTCTGGAAGCTCCGTGAAATATCTGGATGTCTGGCTTTTGTTTCGTCCAATTCCGAGAATATTTCCTGTGTAACTTTTCTGAAACACAAAAACAGCAGAAAACAGGGAACTGGCACTGTGGCATCTCGTTAATAGGTTAGTTCCGGAAAATGCATAAAAATGCCACGAAGTGTAATGAAACACTAAGCAAATGGTGTAAAAATAAGCATAGAGCATCAAAAATTATGGATACATTGGATACGTATCAGCATCCCCAAGCTTAACTCCTGCTCGTCCTCGAGTAGGTAAGTGATAACAAAAGAAATAATTTTTGAGGTGACATGCACCTACACAATCTTGATCATATATGTAAGCGTTGTACGCTGGGATCAAAAGAACTTAAAACATGGGCATGAAAGATATAATCTTGATAGAAGAAACTTAGCAACCATGTTATAACATGAAAATGAACACAAATAAAAGATCATGAAAATGAAACAATGAAAGTCAAACGTGTGTTCAAATCATATGGAAAAACATAGCAAATGGTTTTCAGCTTGTCCTTCATGGAGAGCAAAACATAAATGCATAGGACACCTTCAAGTTTAAGAGGGCGACTAGATACAAATAATTTAAGAACAAGTGAAACCAATCATCATGAATCAATCAATGAAAACTTTGGGACAATGCACATTATACTCAGAATGACAACTATGCTCTCTTAACGGTGCATAAAGGTAGAAGGTGGTGACTCAACATAAAAGTAAAAGAAAGGCCCTTCGCGGAGGGAAGCTGACAAGGGTATAGTTAATAGAGCCCGCTAGTTGAGTACCCCTGAGGCCCGATAAGCTAGGCCCAATTGTAATGATAGTCGAATACGAGTTCTTACCGTATGTCGATATTGTAATCTGTATCGTACCCTACCCGATCCTCGAGACCTGGCCACCTATATATAGGGGCCAGGAGGGGACGGTATAGGGCAGATTGAAAGCAAGCCAGGTTGAACACCCAAGTTTACTTTCGACACACACCTATTTCGACTAACTTTACCTTCGAGTTCATCCAACGCCCTATCTCCCCGATCCTAAGTCCTTCATCTAGGACATTTGTCGAGTTAACCCTCGTCAACTGGCGCCGACCGTGGGGACTCTGGGCATTGGAATCATGAATTCGACGGCTTTTTCGCTTCTAGCCAACAGCATTTCAGAACTCGACGGAACTCAAGAGATGGAGTTAACCATTGGAAGTTTGAGCATCATCGTCGGGCCATCGGGTTCGTCTCGCCTCTCGGATTCAACGAAACCAGATCCGCCGACAAAAGAGCCTGAAGCAGAGGAAACATTGGAATCATCAGAAGGCTCTTCCAGTGAGGTAAACTCGCCGGTCAGCTTAGAAAAAGCATCAATCGCAAAAGGCGACAAAATTCGGGAAAATTTCGACTCAGAAGAGAAAGCGTGTCAGACGCACAACAACGGAAAGGACTTCGCCGTGGAAAGCAGCGGCGTCTCCAAAGTACATCAGCTATGCGTCATTATCACTGAAGCAGAAGAAGGAAACAACAGCGAAGGAAGTAAAAAGGTTGACAGGCAAGTCGACAAAATGAAAGATCACAACAAAAAGGGAAAGGAGAGGGTCCATGTCTCGGCTGGTGAATGGAGAATGATCAAATCAGCTATTAATCATGGTACAGAAGTACCCGAAGGATCGAGAAGAGAAGTTCTAATGGGATATCAGTACGCATTGTACCAACACAGGAAGAAACTAAGGGAGGAAAGAAACATGATTTTTCAAGACAACAATAGTATATCAAGGGAAGAATACTGGGAAGACTATAGTGAAGATTCAGAATACAGTAGAGAAAGGCGCGGAGACCCAAAACACAACAGAGGGGCGACAGCTCGCGACAGAGAGGAAGGGTACTCAAGGAGTCCTACCCCGCATCTAGAAGAGGAGGAAGATGACTTTATACAAAAAATGCCAGAGGCAGCATTAGTAGCAGCGCAAGCGTATTTACTAGCTACAACACCAGAACCTGGGGACCCACGAGAAGATATGCATCGAGCAGCAATACGAAGCCTCGGAATAGTAGAAGGAAAGATCAGGGAGCAAGGTCCAGAGATGAAGTCGACGAGTTCCAAGGGAAGTCAAAAGGAAAAATTCAGATACAATTTCACAGATGACGAGTATAGCGAATCATCAGAAGAGAAAAAGTGACAGAAAAGGAAGGAAGACGCAAGAAGTATAATAGCACAAGCTTGAGTAAATAAATCGCGACATGCTTGGAGGGAAGAGAATTACGAGGATGACGATAAAGATATGGGTGCGTTGTGCTTACCCGTAGGGTTCGCAAAACGCGGGTACCCAAAGGATTCAAATTACCACACGACCAGAATAAGTATGACGGGTCGCAAGAACCTACCTTATGGCT
This sequence comes from Dactylis glomerata, assembly GCA_007115705.1. Lineage (NCBI taxonomy): Eukaryota > Viridiplantae > Streptophyta > Magnoliopsida > Poales > Poaceae > Dactylis > Dactylis glomerata. Next base: position 2,372,937 of record QXEO01000906.1, on the reverse strand, counting down.
ATCAGATTATCTGCAGGAAGTACAGATATTAGGGGGAACAAAGGCAACTGCAATGCAAAGTTTGCAACTGCACCTCACCGGCGCCGCACGGTCCTGGTTAAATACCCTACCCGACGAATCCATTGGAAGTTGGGGGGAACTCGAAAGTCAATTCACAAGAAATTTTCGTTCCACCTACAAGCGCCCAGCATCACTGGAGGAAGTTAAAGCATGTATGCAGAGGAAAGGCGAAACGCTACGTTCTTATATACAACGCTGGAGTATAATCAAAAACTCAGCAGAGGAAGTCTCCGACGAACGAGCAATAGACGCCTTTTCGGAAGGACTTCGTCGCTCAGATCTTGTGGAAGAAATAGGAAGAACAAGACCTACGATGGTAGCCGAGCTAATGGAACAAGCCAACAAATTCGCTGATGGAGAAGACGCGTATAACAACAAAAGAGGACGTTCGCCAGAAGTCGACAGAATAAGTAGACAGAGGAGACGACACCGCAACAGGGATAACCATAGAGGGCGAAATCAGGTAGCCGCGGGTTACGTACTAGAAGAGGAGGAAGGATATGAAAGTAGGAGGTTTCAGGCAAAAGGAGTAGAAAAATCGAAGTACTCTGGTCCTTCGGCCGAGGATATGCTATGCGGACCTTGTCGAATCCACTACGCTTATCTCGACGGGAAAAGGGTCTCAAATCACCAGATGAAGGATTGCAGAACATTCCTAAGGTTGCAAAGCGCCATGAGCGCAAGCCAAGAAGGGAGGCAAGGAGAAAGGCACCGAAATCAAGGATATCAAATGCAAAGGCCAGCAAGACACCTAGAGTCAAAAGTGTACATATCAGCCATGATTCATCCGGTGCCCAAGTCAAAGAAAGAACGAAAGAGCATATCCAGGCAAGTAAACCTAGCAATATCATCACCGCCAGCTACCACAGAGTACCTACGGTGGTCGGAACAACCAGTCAAGTTCAGTAGAGCAGACCACCCAAGGAAAATTCCCAGGCCAGGCCACTCGCCTATGGTCCTAAAGGCGCAAATAGGAGGGTACGACATCGGAAGAGTGTTCATGGATGCAGGGAGTGGCATAAACATAATATATGCTAGAACCCTAAAGGCAATGTGCATCTCACTGACGAGTTTGAAGCCAACAGATTGCTCTTTCCACGGAATAGTACCAGGAGCCACAAACTACCCTTTGGGAAGGATAGAACTTGATGTCTGTTTTGGCAGTAGTGAAAATTATAGAAGAGAGAAGCTGGAGTTTGAAGTTATGGACTGGCCGTCGCAATATCATGCAATCCTGGGGCGTCCAGCATTTGCAAAATTCATGGCAGTGCCACACTACGCGTATCTGACATTGAAAATTCCAGGGCCCAAAGGAACAATTACAGTACAAGGGAGCTTTGAAGTAGCCAACACATGCGACAGAGAATTCAACAGATGGCGCAAACCTTCGGCATGACAGCAGAATATGAGAGGTTAAAAGGAGAAACGGATCATAATATGCTACCCGACGTTGGACGATCCCTGCCAGATCAGGCTTTCAACACAACGCAGGACTCGAAGAAAATTCAGGTCCATCCTACAGATCCAAACAAGACGACATCAATTGCGGTGAACTTGGATCCCGCATAGGAAGGCGCGCTCATCGAGTTCCTCCGTGAGCGCTGGGAAATCTTCCTCTGGTGTCCATCAGACATGCCAGGGGTTCCCAGGGAACTCGTCGAGCACGCACTAAATGTAGATCCCAAGGCAAAACCAGTCAAGCAACCATTGAGGCGATTTGATGAACCTAAAAGGAAGGCGATAGCGTCAGAACTGCACAGGCTAGAAAATGCCGGATTTATCAGAGAAATCAAAACTTCGAGTTGGGTATCGAACCCAGTTATAGTACCCAAGAAGAATACAGACGTACAAAGAGTATGTGTCGACTACACATCTCTCAATAAGCATTGTCCAAAGGATCCCTTCCCTCTACCCCGCATCGATCAGATAATCGATTCCACAGCGGGATGCGCGAGGCTTTCATTTTTGGACGCATATTCTGGTTACAATCAGATCAAATTAAAGAAAGAGGATGAAGAAAAAACGGCCTTCATCACACCATATGGAGTGTTTTGCTACCAAGTAATGCCGTTCGGCCTAAAAAATGCAGGAGCAACTTATCAACGGATGATGCAAAATTGCCTCGGAAGCCAAATAGGACGCAATATCCAAGTCTACATTGATGATGTGGTCATCACGACGAGAGAAGAGAAATCTCTAATCAGCGACTTGGCAGAAACCTTCGACAACCTGAGCAGGTACAAGCTTAAGCTTAACCCGACAAAGTGTTCCTTCGGCGTATCAGCAGGACAACTTTTGGGGTTCTTGGTATCAGCACGAGGAATAGAGGTAAACCCAGAGAAGATTCAAGCAATCTTAACAATGGGGAAACCCACAAAACTACACGACGTACAGAAACTTGCAGGATGCGTCGCGGCACTAAGTCGCTTCGTTGCTCGGCTAGGGGAGAAGGCGCTTCCTTTCTATGCACTTATGAAGAAGTCAGACGATAAATTCGAGTGGACAGAAGAAGCAGACGCAGCGTTCGCACAGTTGAAAAAAGTGCTTTCCACGCCACCAGTGCTGGTCGCACCAAAGGAAAAAGAACCACTGCTATTATACATCGCCGCAACCCATCAGGTGGTGAGTACAGTATTAGTAGTCGAAAGAAGCGAAAAAGGAAAAGCCCATGGCGTCCAGAGGCCGGTATATTTCATCAGTGAAGTGTTATCTCCAACAAAACAGAGGTACCCGCACTATCAGAAGTTGGCATACAGTGTCTTCACAACCGCACGAAAACTACAACAGTACTTCGCGGTGCACCCAATTATAGTGGTCAACGAGGCGCTATTATCGAACATATTGAATAATCCTTCAGCAACAGGACGTGTCTCTTTGTGGGGAATCGAGTTGTCTTCCATGGATATCACGTACGAAAAAAGGAAGGCGATCAAGTCGCAAGTTTTGCCAGATTTTACAGCAGAGTGGTTGGAGCTGCAGAGCACAGGACCACCAGACTTATCCAGTATTTGGACAATGTATTTCGATGGTTCTAAAAGAGTCCAAGGCGCAGGAGTAGTTTTGATATCACCTCATGGCGACAAATTGAAGTACGTCTTAAGGATGAGCTTTCCACAGGCTTCTAACAATGAAGCAGAATACGAGGCTTTGTTGCACGGCATGAAGATGGCTAAAGCATGTGGAGCAACTCGCCTAAAAATATTTGGAGATTCCAACCTTGTTGTCCAGCAAGTCATGAACAGATGTGACACAATCAATGACAACATGATGGCCTACAAAAATTTGTACCATTATCTGGAAGGAACGTTCGATGGATGCGAAGTCTCGCACATAAGTAGGAACATCAATGAAGAAGCCGACAATTTAGCAAATATCGGGTCACAGTGTTTACCTGTGCCGTCCGGAGTATTTTGGGAGGAAATAGTGGAAAGATCAATAAAAAGTGGAAAAAGCTCGACTACTACAGCAGGCTCGGGGGCTACATCAGAGCCAGAGGAGGTCATGATGATAGAGGAAACATGGATGCAGCCATATCTTGCATACATGATACATAAGAAATTACCAGAAGATGCAGTGGAGGCCAAGAGGATAACTCGAAGATCGAAAGCGTTTGTCGTGTTGCAGGGGAAACTATACAAGAAAAGTATTACTGGCGTTTTGCAGCGTTGTGTAACGCCCCAGGAAGGACAAACAATATTAAAAGACATACATGGCGGAGTATGTGGTCATCATGCTAGCAGCAGAGCAATAGCGGCAAAAGCTTTCCGAGCAGGATTCTATTGGCTAACAGCCATCGAGGACGCAAAAGATATAGTTTGAAAGTGTGAAGCATGTCAAAGGTTTGCATCTAGACCGCATGCACCAGCAGCAGAGTTACAAACAATACCATTATCTTGGCCCTTCGCACAATGGGGCCTCGACATGGTGGGAAAGTTGCATAAATCCTGGCCAGGAGGGCATGTCTACATGCTAGTGGCAGTCCATAAATTTACCAAATGGGTGGAAGCAGCCCCGGTAACTACTCAAGATTCTACAGCAGCGATCAGCTTCATTAAGTCATTAGTTTTCCATTTTGGTGTACCATACAGCATCATCACAGATAACGGGACAAATTTCACTTCAAAGGAATTCAAGAGTTACTATGAAGGATTAGGGATCAAGCTCAAATTCGCATCTGTGGCGCACCCGAAGACAAACGGGCAAGTCGAAAAAGCCAATGGCCTGATATGTAGTGGGATAAAAAAGAGGCTCTTAGCACCTCTCGAGAAAGCCAAGAGCGCTTGGGTAGAAGAATTTCCCTCCCTTCTTTGGAGTTTAAGAACTACACCTAATGCAGCAACTCAAGAAACTCCCTTTTTCATGGTCCATGGCGCGGAAGCCGTGCTTCTAGTCGAAGTTACACACGAGGCTCCAAGAGTAACAGCATATGACGAGACAACGTCAACAGAAGCATTGCAAGACGATGTCGATGCACTAGATGAAGCAAGAGATAAAGCATTAGAAAGGGCTACGCAGTATCAACAGAGTCTGCGAAACTACCATAGTAGTCGAGTTCGTCCATGATCCTTCGTGGTGGGAGACCTCGTTTTGCGACTCAGGCAAGACAGCCACGACAAATTGGAGTCCCCTTGGGTGGGACCTTACATCGTCACCGAAGTAATACCAGGAGGAGCATATCGATTACAAGACAAGAAGACTGGGAAGGACGAGAGCAACCCGTGGAATGCAGAGCAGCTACGGCGTTTCTACGCGTAGAATAAAAATAGTGTTATCAGCAAATTCGAGTTAACCTTCTGAACCCAGAACATGAGGCCACAGGTCAGGTTCTTTGGGGTTGGACTCGACAAAATTGTACAAATATCTTTACTTCTTCGCCTCGGGGGCTTCAACCCTCGGGTCGTACGAAAGGAATTCTTATCGCGACTGGGAAGAATTTTTCACTATAAGGTTGTACACGCAACCCGATAAATATTGAAACAACTTGGTTCGCAAAGGAACCCGATATTCTTCTTATAAATTGATTCGCAAAGAACCCGATAGATGGAAAAGTATACCTCAGAACAATGACTTATTTTCTTGGTACTAGCAAAAACATCGACACCAAGTGCGAATATTCATTACAGATAAACATGGTAGCAAGGACATTATCAAACGAAATTACATAAAAAACAAGTCCTAATGGAAGTGGACTTCAGCTTCATACTTCTTCTGGCAAAGGGTGCCGTCGTAGATCTTCACGTCAAACTTCGACATGCCGATGTGGAAGTCGAAGGATATGAAGAAGCCTTAATGGATGTCGTGGTCCTCTGCAAACTGCGACCAGCCGCCCTTAAAGTACCGCTCGCCGTCGCCATCATACCACACCTCCACCTCGTATGGGATGCCACTGCCAGACTGTTCACGGAGAACCGCCTCTCGCAGTTCGCGGCCTTCCATGAACTTGGTAAAATTCAGCGGCAGGCGCTGAATCTCACGGCACTGCGCCATGGCAATGCAGAGGAAGGAAAAGATTCGGGGAGGTGCAGCAGGAGGAGGAGCGATTGGACCTGGAGCAGCGCCAGTCACCTTGGGCTTGTTCTTGCTACCAGGTGGGCGGCCGGGACGACGCTTAGCCGGAGCGTCCAAAGAAGTTCCTGCGGCGGCCGGCGTGGTGTTCTTGTTCTTACTTCCACGAGGGCGACCCCGACCTCGTGGCGCCACCGGGGAGCCAAGGGTCAGACGAGAACCTTCAGCATCAGCCATGAGAACAAGGGAAAAACCTCGGAAAACCCTAGATAGAGAGAGAAGATAATGCGGCGGAGGAGGAATCTGATTAGGGTTTTTTACCTTAACCAGCAGGTGCTTTATTTATAAGCACGTATTATTGGGCCCTCGTGCTACAGCAAAGCCCGTAAACGTATTTTACAGCAGGAGTTAAATTCTGCGCACAGCAGACGATAATATCAAAGAAGAAAAATAAGAAAAGGAGACTATGGTCGCACGATATGAAAACCTCGACTTGGACTCGGGGGCTCGCCAACAGTAAGACGTTCACAGAAGAAAGAGGAGCCGAACTTTGAGCCTATGCTTGACTACAAGTAGCCAAACATAGCCTCGGGGGCTACTCCCATCGGGAGTGCTGAGCGCGCACCCGATAGAGGATAAGATAATCAATACTGGAGATGCAGAAGGAGACTACGTAGTCGATAAAACTGAAGGGAGATTACTCCCATCGGGAGCGAAGCAGATCAATTTAAAATCCAAAATTCTTTGGTTTTATCAGTCAGAAACTTGGCTGCGAAATATAAGATTCTCGAGTTACGTTATCGCAACGAAACTCGAATGCCGCGAGTTATCGCGAAGGTAAGACCCCGGGATCCGTCCTATGTGGCCTGGTATACGCACATGGATGCGCTCTGCTGGTATGTATCCGTGTCTACAACGCGAAGAAAATCCTGGTGGACGCACTGGGTACCCTGAGAACCACTGGGATTCATTCTTTGTAAGTCCTAAATGAGGCAAAAGAGTGGATTTGACCGGTATCCCGAATTCAAGTCCAAGGGAATTGAATTTGAAGTAGGTGACAAGTATCTGTTCCGACAGTTAACTGACCTCTTGATCCGTCAGAGTTGTCAGGCTTGCTCATCAAAACCCCTTGCGAAAGAATATCATAAAAATAAGTCGAAAAGACTAAGTCGAAGATTTGAAGATGAGAAGAAGTCGAAGAATTGATCAAGTCGAAGATTTGAAGATTAGAGATTCAACCCGAATCTACAATTCTGGTAGAATCTCAGGGGCTACTGACAAGGGTATAGTTAATAGAGCCCGCTAGTTGAGTACCCCTGAGGCCCGATAAGCTAGGCCCAATTGTGATGATAGTCGAATACGAGTTCTTACCGTATGTCGATATTGTAATCTGTATCGTACCCTACCCGATCCTCGAGACCTGGCCACCTATATATAGGGGCCAGGAGGGGACGGTATAGGGCAGATTGAAAGCAAGCCAGGTTGAACACCCAAGTTTACTTTCGACACACACCTATTTCGACTAACTTTACCTTCGAGTTCATCTGACGCCCTATCTCCCCGATCCTAAATCCTTCATCTAGGACATTTGTCGAGTTAACCCTCGTCAGAAGCAGTGATTAATGTTTTATAAACCTTCAAAAATTATGGTACTTACCGGCTTTGAGCTCTCATTGCCCCCATCATAGGCATCTTGAATGGTTAAAGTTAATGCGAAAACACTTATGGTGCATATGCTTGACAAATCATAAGTTGAAAACCTCGTGTCCCGCGAAATATGAATACCCAAACCTCATGCTACTCGACTTAGAGTCCCAAGCAAGCTCTTGTCATTGTAAATATATGTGTATCATCGAGAACCGCCAACGGGGTACCTCCTGCCCGATGATATGGAACAAGCCCACATAAAAATGACAAGACAAACAGACAATGAACAACTCGACATATCTTTTATTTACCATTGGTATAGCTTTTTATTGTCAGATACGTCATTGAATGTTCACTATGGGCATGCTGTAAATTTCCACCATGAATTATGCATGGCTTAGATTAGCGGCCGAGACGTTTCCCTAACACATATAAAAACTCCATGATCCCGCAAGATTCCCAACTTATTTCACATCGCGAGTATCCATAAACAAAAGATCACGATATCAACTCAAATGAAAGATAGTGCAATGTTGAAAGCTTGCCCCATGACGGCATGGCTGGGCTAATTTCTAACTTACAACTTGCAAGCATAACAACTCAACATAAGAGAGCCACAATGTCAAAATTTTAAAACGAGAAAAGTAAACTGTGCCATCAGGTTCGTGAGAGCTTTACTGACCAATTTTCGCATAACACCAAAAAGAGTTTAATTTGAAGGATAGATAAAAGCAAGTCAAATGTACTTTGGAATAGCAAATTGCTAATAGGTATGTATGGTGGACACTTTGGAACAACTTGGTTTTTAGGAGTTGGATGCACGAGTAGAGCTCATACTCAGTACAAAACGAGATCTAGCAAAAGACTGGGAGCGACCAACTAAGAGAGCAATAACGGCCATAATCATGCAGAGCGACAAAGCGACATTAAAAGAAGCATAAGATGGCATCAAAAGTCAAAAACTAAATGATCATAGAGGCAATGGCAACTTTGTAGTCAACATGTGTAAGCATGTGCCAAGTCAACCCAAATAAAGCATCAAAGGAGAAAACCAAATAAATGCTTCCATATAATAAAAACAACGCATGATTTTTTCAAAGGCTCATTAAGCAATCCCAGTCATTTGAGACAAGTCATGCTACCGAAAAAATCACTAAGCATACTATCAAAACACAATCAAGCACGACATGCAAAAGCCTACACAAGCTCCTTCTTGTACCACTTTTTTGCATAAAGCTTTTTCTCTTTTCCAACACATTCGATTTTTTTATAAACAACTCTTTTGATGAAAACCAATATGGACCAGAGGAAAAAAATACACCTTTATAAAAAGATATAACAAGATCTGAACACAAATCAAGGTGAAAAACAAAAACTAAACGCAGTTCTAGAAAAAGAGAACACTTGTTGAAATTATAATAATGAAAAACAGAGTGTTCTTGGCAAATGAAAAGCAAGGCAACTTCTCCAAAAGAAATTTGTTGGGGTCCAACCATTTATTGCAGCAAACAAAACTAAACAAAACTAAAAACAACTGCTGCTCCAAGAAAAATGCATAATGCATGAAGCAATAAAAATATAGTGCGTTGAAAGGTGACCTGATTTTTGCCGATGAAGAAGGGGTGCCTCGGGGGCATCCCCAAGCTTTGACGCTTGTACTTCTTGGATATTTCTTGGGGTGACATGGGCATCCCCAAGCTTGAGCTTTTGTCCATTCTTCAACTCATCTCATCATTCTCCAATCCCTACACTTGAAAACTTCCTTCATACAAAACTAAACACAAATCTATTAGCAGCATTAGTGTAAGCATAACATTGAATCAACCCTTTTTTGCTTCAGGTTTCAACTCAAAACCACCACATATAAAGCATATACTACTGTAGCAACTTCCCCAAAAGTTCCGTGATCAAAAGAACTCAAAAAGAAAGCGATAAAGCGGCAAACACAAATATTGGCAGAAATCTGTTAAAACAGAACAACTGACAAAGGTCGAATTTTTAAAAGGTTTTCTGTTGCTCAAATCAAAAAGTGTTCAACTAATGAAAGTTTGGATATAACCTGGGGCATATGCACAAGAAATTGCAGGTCCAAAAAATATACAGAGAATTTTCACGATTTTTTACGGTGCAGCACCAAAAACTGTTTCACGACAGCAACATCCCCAAATCTTACCTCACTCAAATTAGAGGTTTCTCTTCGCATAAAAACGAAATAAAAAGGATAAGGAGCGGTCATTACAGTAGTAATAACTTCTAAGACTCAAATAAAAGAAAAATTACTGAAAGTAAAAACATTGGGTTATCTCTCAAGAGTGCTTTTCTTTAACGCCTTTGAGCTAGGTGCAGAAAATGCGAATCAAGTAATATCAAGTGATGAAGCATCAAGCTCATAATTTGCTCTAAGAATAGAGTCAAAAAGTAATTTCTTCCTCTTTCTAGGGAAGTGTTCCATACCTTTCTTGAGTGGGAATTGATATTTGATGGTGCCTTCCCTCATATCAATGATGGCACCTACAGTTCGAAGAAAGAGTCTTCCCAAAATAATAGGACATGAAGCATTGCATTCAACATCCATGACAAGAAAATCAACGGGAACAAGGTTATTGTTAACCATAATAAGAACATCATTAATTCTTCCCAAAGGTTTCTTCTTAGCAACATCAGCAATAGGAACATCATAATAACACTTTTCAAGCGGTGGTAAATAAAGCATATCATAAATTTTTCGAGGCATGATATAAATACTAGCACCTAGATCATATAAAGCATGGCAATCAAAACCATTAACATGCATATCAATGATGGGTTCCCAACCATCTTCTAACTTCTTGGGAATAGAAGCTTTTTGCTTCAACTTTTCAACTCTAATTTTCATGAGAGCATTGGTAATATGCTTAGTGAAAGCAATATTTAAAGAACTAGCATTGGGAGTCAAAGCAAGCTTTTGCAAAAACAAAATAACTTCAGATATATTGCAGCCAAATAGGCTAAAGGAACATTATTAGGATCAACATGAGTCCTATCGTTTGAAAGCATAAGCATAATAGCATCAATCTTATCACTCAAGGAAGAGGTTTCCTCAACAGAATTTACCTTCTTACCTTGTGGAGCTTTCTCTGTGCGCCATTCAGAGTAATTTACCATCATATTATCGAGAAGCTTTGTTGCAGCGCCCAAGGTAAGGGACATAAAAGTGCCTCCAACAGCTGAATCCAATAGGTTCCTTGAAGAAAAATTCAGTCCTGCATAAAAAGTTTGGACAATCATCCAAGTAGTCAGTCCATGAGTGGGACAATTCTTGATCATAGATTTCATTCTTTCCCAAGCTTGAGCAACATGTTCATTATGAAACTGACTAAACTTCATAATATTGCTACGCAAAGCTATAATCTTAGCTGGAGGATAGTATCTACCAATAAAAGCATCCTTACACTTAGCCCATGAATCAATACTATTTTTAGGCAAAGACAGCAACCAATCCTTAGCTTTTCCTCTCAAAGAAAAAGGAAACAACTTAAGCTTAATAATATCACTTTCAACATCCTTATATTTCTGCATCTCACATAGCTCAACAAAATTGTTGAGATGAGCTGCAGCATCATCAGTACTAGCACCAGAAAATTGCTCTTTCATAACAAGGTTCAACAAAGCAGGCTTAATCTCATAAAAATTTGCAACAGGAGCAGGTGGCACAATAGGAGTGCAGATAAAATCACTATTATTCGTGCTAGTAAAGTCACACAACTTGGTGTTTTCAGGAGTAGCCATTCTAGCAAAACTAAAAGCAGACAGGTAAAAACAACTACAAAGGATTCTAATTTTTTTGTGTTTTTGATAAAACGATGCAAGTAAAAATAAAGTAAAAGCAAAAATTAAAACAAAGTAAAGGATGTGCATGCGAAACTCCCCTTGCAGAAGTCTTCTTTTTCCTCCCCGGCAACGGCGCCAGAAAAGAGCTGGTGCCTAGTTGACGTGGGAGCTTATTCTTCTTCAATCCCCGACAATGGCGCCAGAAAAGAGCTTGATGCGGCACGGTGTTGATTATGAAAAGCACCGTCTAGTTGGGAACCCCAAGAGGAAGGTATGATGAATATAGCAGCAAGGTTTTCCCTTAGTAAGAAACCAAGGTTTATCGATCCGAAGGGGAAGAAGCCAAACGACTGAAGGTGATGCTTGCTAGCTTGCGACAACTCCGGACAATTTATAAGGCGCCTCGTCCAGTGCTTTGCTTTGCCAGCTGCAATGCGGAATCTGCACACAACACAACCAAATACTTTGCTCCCAACTTACGATGAGGTTGTCAATCTCACCGGTTTGCTGTAAACAAAGGAATGAGCGTATCGAGTGGAAAATAGTAATAGTATGCGAGTAAAGTAAACCATGCGAGTAAAGTAAACAGGTGATAGCAATATAAATGAAATAGGACCGGGGTCCACAGTTCACTAGTGGTATCTCTCCATAAGATAAAATAACACATGCTGGGTAAAAAAATTATAGTTGGGCAATTGATAGAATAAAGACAACGTGATATGTCGAGAGGATCACTATGAGATTTACTCTGGGCATTACAACAAGATACATAGACCGCCATCCAACTGCATCTATGACTAATAATCCACTTGTGGCGAATCAATCCGAGAACTCCACAAGTATTAAGTTGCGAACAATAGATAACTGCATTAAGCAAAGTGTGTAATGTAAACAAAGCATATGCCCACGAGCATATGAATGTTGTTTTCCCCCTAGTAGCAATAGCACATCTACAACCTTAGAGGTTTCTGTCACTCCCCCAGATTAAATAGAGGCATGAACCCACTATCGAGCATAAATACCCCCTCTTGGAGTCACTAGCAACTACTCGGCCAAGATAGCTACTAACAACGGAGAGCATGCAAGATCATAAACAACATAGAGATAACATAAGATAAAATTCAGTACTTCAACTCAATCATAACACCAATATTCATCGGATCCCAACAAACACAACATGTAGAATTACATAAAGGTAGTCTCGATCATGTAAAGCAGCTCACGAGATCTAAACATGAAGCACATGGTGGAGAAGACAACCATCTAGCTACTGCTATGGACCCATAGTCCAAGGTAGACTACTCACTCATCGCGCCGGAGGCAAGCATGGCGATGAAGAAGACCTCCGGTGGCGATTCCCCTCTCCGACAGGGTGTGGGGAAGAGCTTCTGGACCCTCCCGATCTCGGGTCGACGGCGGCGGCGGATCGCGATGTATTCTGGAAAAGTGATCGGGTATTTAGGTTTTTCCCGTTGGGGGGTCTTTATAGGCGAAGGGGCGTCGTCAGAGGTGGACCAGGGGGCCCACACCATAGGCCGGCGTGGGCCGCGCCCCCTGGTGGTGTGGCCGCCCTCTGGCTCAGCTCCGTCTCCTCTTCGGTGTTCTGGAAGCTTCGTGAAATATCTGGACGTTGGCTTTTGTTTCGTCCAATTCTGAGAATATTTCCTATGTAACTTTTCTGAAACACAAAAACATCAGAATATAGGGAACTTGCACTGTGGCATCTCGTTAATAGGTTAGTTCCAGAAAATGCATAAAAATGCCACGAAGTGTAATGAAACACTAAGCAAATGGTGTAAAAACAAGCATGGAGCATCAAAAATTATGGATACGTTGGAGACGTATCAGAGCCACGGGTCCAGCCGGCGCCCCCGGTCGCCCCCCGTGGACAGGGTCTGGATCGGGTGCGCCGGATGAAAACATGCTCGCACCGGATGGAAAAAACCGCATGGGGGCACGACTGGGCGAAATTTTCTGCGTTGGCGCCCCAAATGGTGTTGGAGGGCCTTTAGGAGTGGCGAGTGGAGATGCTCTGATGGTTGATAGGTCTCAAACGTATCTATAATTTTTGATGCTCCATGCTTGTTTTTACACCATTTGCTTAATGTTTCGTTACACTTCGTGGCGTTTTTATGCATTTTTTGGAACTAACCTATTAACAAGATGCCACAGTGCCAGTTCGTTGTTTTCTGCTATTTTTGTGTTTTAGAAAAGTTACACAGGAAATATTCTCGGAATTGGACGAAACAAAAGCCGAACGTCCAGATATTAAACAAAGCTTCCAGAACACCGAAGAGGAGACGGAGTCGAGCCAGGGGCCAGCCTCACCATGAGGGGGCGCGGCCTAGCTCCTGGCCGCGCCCCCTATGGGTGAGACCACCCTGGTCCACCTCTGACTCTGCCCCTTCGCCTATAAAGACCCCCCAATGGGAAAATCCTAAACACCCAATCACTTTTCAAGAAACACATCGCGATCCGCCGCCATCATCGACCCAAGATCGGGAGGGTCCAGAAGCTCTTCCCGGCACCCTGCCGGAGAGGGGAATCACCACCGGAGGTCTTCTTCATTGTCATGCTTGCCTCCAGCGCAATGAGTGAGTAGTCTACCTTGGACTATGGGTCCATAGAAGTAGCTAGATGGTTGTCTTCTCCACCATGTGCTTCATGTTTAGATCTCGTGAGCTGCCTTACCTGATCGAGATTACCGTTATGTAATTCTACATGTTGTGTTTGTTGGGAACTGATGAATATTGGTGTTATGTTGAGTTGATGTGCTGAATCATATATCTTATGTTATCTCTATGTTGTTTATGATCTTGCATGCTATCCGTTGTTACTAGCTATCTTGGCCAAGTAGATACTAGTGACTCCAAGAGGGGGTATTTATGCTCGATAGTTGGGTTCATGCCTCTATTTAATCTGGGGGAGTGACAGAAACCTCTAAGGTTGTAGATGTGTTGTTGCCACTAGGGAGAAAACAACATTCTTATGCCCAAGGGCATATGCTTTGTTTACATTACACACTTTGCTTAATGCAGTTATCTGTTGTTCGCAACTTAATACTCATGGGGTGTTTGGACGATATCCCCGTGGGTGGATTATTAGTCATAGATGCGGTTGGATGGCGGTCTATGTATTTTGTTGTAATGCCCAGAGTAAATCTCATAGTGATCCTCGCGACATATGCACGTTATCTATATTCTATCAATTGCCCAACTATAATTTGTTTACCCAGCATATGTTATTTATTTTATGGAGAGACACCACTAGTGAACTGTGGACCCCGGTCCAATTTCCTTTATATTGCTATCACCCGTTTACTTTACTCGCATTGTTTACTTTCTCACATACTACTATTGCTTTCCACTCGATACGCTCATACCTTTGTTTACAGCAAACCGGTGAGATTGACAACCTCATCGTAAGTTGGGAACAAAGTATTTGGTTGTGTTGTGTGCAGGTTCCGCATTGCTACTAGTTGAAGACGCACTAACACGTTATCGTTAACGGCGCCCTTGTTGGAGTGTCACTAAGCTAGCAAGCATCACCTTCTCAAGTTTGGCTTTCTCCTACTGGACTGACAAACTTTGGTTTCTTACTGAGGGAAAACTGCTACTGTGCTCATCATACCTTCCTCTTGGGGTTCCCAACTGGTCGGTGATCTATATATCCACCGACGCCATCAAGCTGTTTTCTAGCGCCATTGTCGAGGAGGAAGAAGACTTCTGCAAGGGGAGTTTTGCACGCACATCCTTTAGTTTGTTTTAGTTTTGCTTTACTTTATTTTTACTTGCATCGTTTTATCAAAAATTCAAAAAAAAGTTTCCTTTATAGTTGTTTTTACTTGTCTGCTTTTAGTTTTGCTAGAATGGGTACTCATGAGAACACCAAGTTGTGTGATTTTACTAGCACTAATAATAGTGATTTTATCTGCACTCCTATTGCGTCACCTGCTCCTGCTGCTGATTTTTATGAGATTAAACCTGCTTTATTAAACCTTGTTATGAAAGAGCAATTTCCTGGTGCTAGTACTGATGATGCTGCAGCTCATCTCAACAATTTTGTTGAGCTATGTGAGATGCAGAAATATAAGGATGTAGAGAGTGATATTATTAAGCTTAAGTTGTTTCCTTTTTCTTTGAGAGGAAAAGCTAAGGATTGGTTGCTGTCTTTGCCTAAAAATAGTATTGATTCATGGGCTAAGTGTAAGGATGCTTTTATTGGAAGATACTATCCTCCTGCTAAGATTATAGCTTTGCGTAGCAATATTATGAAGTTTAGCCAGTTTGATAATGAACATGTTGCTCAGGCTTGGGAAAGAATGAATTCTATGATAAAGAATTGCCCTACTCATGGACTGACTACTTGGATGATTATCCAAACTTTTTATGCAGGACTGAATTTTTCTTCAAGAAACCTATTGGATTCAGCTGCTGGAGGCACTTTTATGTCCCTTACCCTGGGCGCCGCAACAAAGTTTTTCGACAATATGATGGTAAATTATTCTGAATGGCACACCGAGAGAGCTCCACAAGGTAAGAAGGTAAATTCTGTTGAGGAAACCTCTTCCTTGAGTGATAAGATTGATGCTATAATGCTTATGCTTTCTAATGATAGGACCCATGTCGATCCTAATAATGTTCCTTTGGCCTCTTTGGTCTCTCAAGAAGAGCATGTTGATGTAAACTTCATTAGAAATAATAATTTTAACAACAATGCTTATAGGAACAATTTTGCTAGTAACAACTGTAGGCCGTTTCCTTCTAATGGTGATAATAGCTATCTTGGTAGACCTAAAATGCCTAGTGAAGAAAGGATTTTAGAACTTGAAAAGGCTACCAAGAATTTTATGCAGGTGCAATATGAGCAGAACAGGGCTTTCACCAAGACTATGGAGGAGCAATCAGCTCTGTTGAGGACTATTAGTCATCAACTTGAAAATTTAAACAAGGCTATTCCTGAGTTGCAAGCTAAGGTTTCTAAAGCTGAAACCGATATTTCATCTTTGTTTAATGCTTAATCTTCTTTGATTAACAGAATGTCCGCTAAGCCTGATCCTTTTGCCACTGCTAATGCTATCCAAGTTAGAATTGATGAAAATGTTAGGATGCTAGCAGAATTGCATGCCAGGTGGGAAAGAGAAGATGAGATGGCTAGGAAGATGAAGGTATGTACCATTACTACCTCTAATGATGTTGTTCCAAATGCTAGCAATCCTCTTACTTTGATTGGTGTAGAGAAAACTCCTACTCCTAGTGTTTAAAAGCCCAAAATAGCAAAAACTTTTTCTCAAAAGAGTGCTGAAATTTTTCGGAGTGTAGGTGATGATAGCTCTATTTATTTTAATGATTTTGATGTTGATGGCTGCAATATATCTGAAGTTATTTTGTTCTTGCAAAAGCTTGCTTTGACTCCTAATGCTAGTCCTATAAATGTTGCTTTTACTAAGCATATTACCAATGCTCTCATAAAAATTAGGGATGAAAAGTTGAAGCAAAAAAGCTTCTATTCCTAAGAAGTTAGAAGATGGTTGGGAACCCATCCTTGATATGCATGTTAATGGTTTTTATTGCCATGCTTTATGTGATCTAGGTGCTAGTATTTCTATTATTCCTAGAAAGATTTATGACATGCTTGATTTACCACCGCTTGAAAAGTGTTATTATGATGTTCCTATTGCTAATGTTGCTAAGAAGAAACCTTTGGGAAGGATAAATGATGTTCTTATTATGGTTAACAATAACCTTGTTCTCGTTGATTTTCTTGTTATGGATGTTGAATGCAATGCTTCATGTCCTATTATTTTGGGAAGACTCTTTCTTCGAACTGTAGGTGCCATCATTGATATGAGGGAAGGCACCATCAAATATCAATTACCACTCAAGAAAGGTATGGAACACTTCCCAAGAAAGAGAAAGAAATTACTTTTTGACTCTATTCTTAGAGCAAATTATGAGCTTGATGCTTCATCACTTGATATTACTTGATTCGCACTTTCTGCGCCTAGCTCAAAGGCGTTAAAGAAAAGCACTCTTGGGAGATAACCCATTGTTTTACTTTCAGTTCTTTTTCTTTTATTTGAGTCTTGGAAGTTATTACTACTGTAATAACTGCTCCTTGTCCTTTTTATTTCATTGTTTTGCCAAGAGAAGCCTCTAATTTGAGTGAGGTAAGATTTGGGGATGTTGCTGTACTGAAACAGATTTCGGTGCTGCACTGTAAAAATTCGTGAAAATTCTCAGAATATCTTTTTGACCTGCGATTTCTTTTGCATATGCCCCAGGTTGTATCGAAACTTTCATTAGTTATACACTTTTTGATTTGAGCAACAGAAAACCCTCAAAAAAATCGACCTTTGTCAGCTGTTCTGTTTTGACAGATTTCTGCCACTATTTGTGTTTGCCTCTCGATCGCTTTCTTTTTGAGTTCTTTTGATCACGGAACTTTTGGGGAAGTTGCTACAGTAGTATATGCTTTATATGTGGTGGTTTTGAGTTGAAACCTGAAAAAAAATGGTTGATTCGTTATTATGCTTACACTAATGTTGCTAATAGAATTGTGTTTAGTTTTGTATGAAGGAAGTTTTCAAGTGTAGGGATTGGAGAATGATGAGATGAGTTGAAGAATGGACAAAAGCTCAAGCTTGGGGATGCCCATATCACTCCAAGAAATATCCAAGAAGTACAAGCGTCAAAGCTTGGAGATGCCCCCGAGGCACCCCTTCTTCATCGGCAAAAATCAGGTCACCTTTCAACACACTATATTTTTATTGCTTCATGCATTATGCATTTTTCTTGGAGCGTTAGTTGTTTTTAGTTTTCAGTTTTGTTTAGTTTTGTTTGCTGCAATAAATGGTTGGACCCCAACAAATTTCTTTTGTAGAAGTTGCCTTGCTTTTCATTTGCCAAGAACACTTCGTTTTTCACTCTTATCGTTCAACGAGTGTTCTCTTTTTTCTGCCACTGCTTTTAGTTTTCATTTTTCGCCTTGATGTGTGTTCAGATCTTGTTATATCTTTGCATCAAGGTGTATTTTGACCTCTGGTCCATGTTGGTTTTCATCAAAAGGGTTATTTCAAAAAGGTTCGAATGGTGTTGGAAAAGAGAAAAAAAATTATGCAAAAAAGTGGTACAAAAAGGAGCTTGTGTAGACTGCGGCCTAGGCTTTTGCATATCGTGCTTGATGTCGTTTTGATAGTATGCTTAGTGGTTTTGCTGTAGCATAACTTGTCTCAAATGACTGAGATTGCTTAATGAGCCTTTGAAAAAATCATGCGTTGTTTTTATTATTTGGAAGCATTATTTTGGTTTTCTCCTTTGATGCTTTATTTGGGTTGACTTGGCGCATGCTTACACATGTTTGACTCATACAAAGTCGCCATAAGCCTCTATGATCATTGAGTTTTTGACTTTTTATGCCATATTATGCTTCTTTTAATGTTGCTTTGTCGCTATGCATGATTATGGCCGTTATTGCTCTCTTAGTTGGTCGCTCCCAGTCTTTTGTTAGCCCTCATTTTGTCATTTTGTACTGAGTATGAGCTCTACTCGTGCATCCAACTCCTAAAAACCAAGTTGTTCCAATGTGTCCACCATACATACCTATTAGCAATTTGCTATTCCAAAGTACATTTGACTTGCTTTTATCTATCTTTCAAATTAAACTCTTTTTGGTGTTATGCGAAAATTGGTCAGTAAAGCTCTCACGAACCTGATGGCACACTTTACTTTTCTCGGTCTTAAAAATTTGACATTGTGGCTCTCTTATGTTGAGTTGTTATGCTTGCAAGTTGTAAGTTGGAAATTAGCCCAGCCATGCCGTCATGGGGCAAGCTTTCAACATTGCACTTCGTATTTTTGTTGATATCGTGATCTTTTGTTTATGGATACTCGCGATGTGAAATAATTTGTGAATCTTGCGGGATCATGGAGTTTGTATATGTGTTAGAGAAACGCCTGGGCCCCTAATCTAAGCCATGCATAATTCATGGTAGAAATTTACAGCATGCCCATAGTGAACATTCGACGACGCATCTCAAAATAAAAAGCTATACCAATGGTAAATAAAAGAGATGCCGAGGTGTTCATTGTCTGTTTGTCCTATCATTTTGATGTGGGCTTGTTCCATATCATCGGGCACGGAGGTACCCCGTTGGCGGTTCTCGATGATACGTATATACTTACAATGACAAGAGCTTGCTTGGGACTCTAAGTCGACTAGCATGAGGTTTGGGTATTCGTACTTCACGGGACACGAGGTTTTCAACTTATGATTTGTCAAGCATATGCATCATAAGTGTATTTGTATTAACTTTAACCATTCAAGATGCCTATGATGGGGGCAATGAGAGCTCAAAGCTAGTAAGTACCATAATTTTTGAAGGTTTATAAAACTTGCAATCACTGCTTCCCTCTGCGAAGGGCCTTCCTTTTACTTTTATGCTGAGTCACCACCTTCTACCTTTATGCACCGTGTAAGAGAGCATAGTTGTCATTCTGAGTATAATGTGCATTGTCCCAAAGTTTTCATTGATTGATTCATGATTTTGGTTTCACTTGTTCTTAAATTATTTGTATCTAGTCGCCCTCTTAAACTTGAAGGTGTCCTATGCATTTATGTTTTGCTCTCTCATGAAGGACAAGCTGAAAACCATTTGTATGTTTTTCCATATGATTTGAACACACGTTTGACTTTCATTGTTTCACTTTCATAATCTTTTGTTTGTGTTCATTTTCATGTTATAACATGGTTGCTAAGTTTCTTCTATCAAGATTATATCTTTCATGCCCATGTTTTAAGTTCTTTTGATCCCAGCACTCAATGCTTTACATAGATGATCAAGATTGTGTAGGTGCATGTCACCTCAAAAATTATTGCTTTTGTTATCACTTACCTACTCGAGGACGAGCAGGAGTTAAGCTTGGGGATGCTGATACGTCTCAAACGTATCTATAATTTTTGATGCTCCATGCTTGTTTTTACACCATTTGCTTAGTGTTTCGTTACACTTCGTGGCATTTTTATGCATTTTCCGGAACTAACCTATTAACAAGATGCCACAGTGCCAGTTCCCTGTTTTCTACTGTTTTTGTGTTTCAGAAAAGTTACACTGGAAATATTCTCAGAATTGGACGAAACAAAAGCCGATCGTCCAGATATTAAACGAAGCTTCCAGAACACCGAAGAGGAGACGGAGCCAAGCCAGGGGCCAGCCTCACCATGAGGGGGCGTGGCCCAGCCCCTGGCCGCGCCCTATGGGTGAGACCACCCTGGTCCACATCTGACGCTGCCCCTTCGCCTATAAAGACCCCCCGACGGGAAAAACCTAAACACCCAATCACTTTTCCAGAAACACATTGCGATCCGCCGTCATCGTCGACCCGAGATTGGAAAGATCCAGAAGCTCTTCCCGGCACCCTGCCGGAGAGGGGAATCGCCACCGGAGGTCTTCTTCATCGCCATGCTTGCCTCCGGCGGGATGAGTGAGTAGTCTACCTTGGACTATGGGTCCATAGCAGTAGCTAGATGGTTGTCTTCTCCACCATATGCTTCATATTTAGATCCCGTGAGCTGCCTTACATGATCAAGATTACCGTTATGTAATTCTGCATGTTGTGTTTGTTGGGATGCGATGAATATTGGTGTTATGTTGAGTTGATGTGCTGAATCATATATCTTATGTTATCTCTATGTTGTTTATGATTTTGCATGCTCTTCGTTGTTAGTAGCTATCTTGGCCAAGTAGATACTAGTGACTCCAAGAGGGGGTATTTATGCTCGATAGTTGGGTTCATGCCTCTATTTAATCTGGGGGAGTGACAGAAACCTCTAAGGTTGTAGATGTGATGTTGCCACTAGGTAGAAAACAACGTTCTTATGCCCAAGGGCATATGCTTTGTTTACATTACACACTTTGCTTAATGCAGTTATCTGTTGTTCGCAACTTAATACTCATGGGGTGTTCAGACGATATCCCCGTGGATGGATTATTAGTCATAGATGCAGTTGGATGGTGGTCTATGTATTTTGTTGTAATGCTCAGAGTAAATCTCATAGTAATCCTCGCGACATATGCACGTTATCTTTATTCTATCAATTGTCCAACTGTAATTTGTTTACCCAGCATGTGTTATTTATTTTATGGAGAGACACCACTAGTGAACTGTGGACCCCGGTCCAATTTCCTTTATATTGCTATCACCCGTTTACTTTACTCGCATTGTTTACTTTCTCGCATACTACTATTGCTTTCCACTCGATATGCTCATACCTTTGTTTACAGCAAACCGGTGAGATTGACAACCGCATCGTAAGTTGGGAACAGAGTATTTGGTTGTGTTGTGTGCAGGTTCCGCGTTGCTACTAGTTGAAGATGCGCTAACACGTTATTTTTAACGGCGCCCTTGCTGGAGTGTCACTAAGCTAGCAAGCATCACCTTCTCAAGTTTGGCTTTCTCCTACTGGACTGACAAACCTTGGTTTCTTACTGAGGGAAAACTGCTACTGTGCTCATCATACCTTCCTCTTGGGGTTCCCAACTGGTCGGTGATCTATATATCCACCGGTGCCATCAATGGTCCAAATAATCCTCCCATGTGTGGGAGTGAGGTCATTTCGAGCTTGGGCTACATATAGACCAGATTTTAAAGCCTCAAAATTTTGAATGTCATTTTTGCTGCATCTAAAATATAACATATTTCATTCCAAAAATTTAGACGTTGATATAGTTCAAAATTGTCTATGTCCTGGTATTTGTTTCAAAAAAATTGCAAATGTCCGAAGCTTCAAAAACTCAAAGGCAAAACGGACTACCTATAGCAAGAGCACTATTTTGAGTTTCTGCCTGTGGGGGCCCCTAGAAAATTCCCATTCCTGTTAATCCTAATACCTCTATCCCATCCCAATATATATGTCTGGGGATAGAATTTTCCCAAACTTACCTCCTAATGGAGAACAAGGGCCCACTGGTTTCCCCAATCCCCTCAAAAACAAACAGCCTATTTGGTTGGAGGGAGTTAAACCTAAGGAATGGGAAGTGAAGGGATATGGGACTTAACTTCCCTTGTATGGTTGGAGGGAATGGGAGTTAAGCGTGTAAGGGGAAAGGGAATTGTGGATGCCAACTCCCTCTTATCTCTTCCATGGGTACCCCCTGGTATTTCAATCGAGATTGGGAATTGAAACAAAAAAAATAACTGAGTTGGTGGTGCACGTTCCGGCAATCCATGGAAACAAGAAGCGAGAAATATGCACGTTAGTACTGCACGTCCGTTGCAGGTTGGGTGCCGCATGCATCATGGTCCATTGTTTCCTTTTCTTATTAATTTATCCTTCTATTTATTCTGGTGTGCCATAACATTGAAGTTGTAGATATTGCATGTACAAACCCATTCACTGCACGCTAGTTGAGCTCAGTTGGTACATGAGCTAGAAGGCATAGAACCTATGCATCACGTCTCTTTTTGACGAGAGGGCAGCTGGAGCGTACGTATCAATCCACGAATCGAAACTATTGAATTCCTAAGTTAGTCCCACTCCCACCCCGTACCAAACATGGGATTAGGATTAAAAATCAACTTCCCAAGACTAATCTCCTAACAAACTCCCACCTCTAAATTCCCATTCCCTTTCCTTTTTTTTGCCAACCACGCCGAAATGGTATAATATATGGAGATGATTTTTCGTGGCGGGTGTCTTGCTGCTAATAACTTCATCGCGGTGGCAGATGACGTAGAATCATAGGGTTTCGGATGGCTCGAGTAATTTTTGTAGGATGGGAACTTAGGGTTTTGGAGCGCTTGCGGTGAAAACTAGGGTGATTGAAGGAAGCCTTGGCTTTTTTGCAACATACATGTACGGTTTGGTTGGTAGAATTCACCAATGTACAAGACTATAAGTTGGATAAAATTTTATATGGCTAATTCAAGGATTACCAAATGGTCTAATGGAGGAATGAGCTGGCAGAGAAAGTGGTTAGAAAGGTGGGTGTTGCTTGCGGAGGTGTTGATGTAAATCACCGTCCAGTTGGGAACCCCAAGAGGAAGGTATGATGAGTATAGCAGCAAATTTTCCCTTAGTAAGAAACCAAGGTTTGTCAGTCCAGGAAAAAGCCAAACTCTAGAAGGTGATGCTTGCTAGCCTAGTGACTTCCAACAAGGGCGCCGTTTATGACACTTGTTAGTGCGTCTTCAACTAGTAGCAACGTGGAACCTGCACACAACACAACCAAATACTTTGCTCCCAACTTACGATGAGGTTGTCAATCTCACCGGTTTGTTGTAAACAAAGGTATGAGCGTATCGAGTGGAAAGCAATAGTAGTATGCGAGAAAGTAAACAATGCGAGTAAAGTAAACAGGTGATAGCAATATAAAGGAAATTGGACCGGGGTCCACAGTTCACTAGTGGTGTCTCTCCATAAGATAAATAGCACATATTGGGTAAACAAATTACAGTTGGGCAATTGATAGAATAAAGATAACGTGCATATGTCGCGAGGATCACTATGAGATTTACTCTGGGCATTACAACAAAATACATAGACCGCCATCCAACTGCATCTATGACTAATAATCCACCCACGGGGATATCGTCCAAACACCCCATGAGTATTAAGTTGCGAACAACAGATAACTGCATTAAGCAAAGTGTGTAATGTAAACAAAGCATATGCCCTTGGGCATAAGAATGTTGTTTTCTCCCTAGTGGCAACAACACATCTACAACCTTAGAGGTTTCTGTCACTCCCCCAGATTAAATAGAGGCATGAACCCAACTATCGAGCATAAATACCCCCTCTTGGAGTCACTAGTATCTACTTGGCCAAGATAGCTAGTAACAACGGATAGCATGCAAGATCATAAACAACATAGAGATAACATAAGATATATGATTCAGCACATCAACTCAACATAACACCAATATTCATCGGATCCCAACAAACACAACATGTAGAATTACATAACGGTGATCTCGATCATGTAAGGTGATGACCCACAAGTATAGGGGTGTATCGTAGTACTTTCGATAAATAAGAGTGTCGAACCCAACGAGGAGCAGAAGGTGTTGACAAGTGGTTTTGATCAAGGATTCACTGTAAATACTAGCAAACGGGTTTTCAGGGGTATTTGGTAATGCAAATAAATAAAGTACGAATAAATAAAAGACAGTAATGATAATTGCTGCAAGTGGTACAATCCTTTCTTGAGCAAGGGACAAGCCGGTTGTGTAACTTATGATGACCAAACGTTCTCGAGGACACACGGGAGTTTCTGTCAAGTGCTTTCGCTTCATGCCGCTAAATAATCTTTATTGGTTTGATAAGTGTTATGGGGGTGAACCTGTGCTAGCGCACTACCCTTTCTAGGATAAATACACACTTGTGATTATACCCCTTGCAAGCATCCGCAACTACAAGAAAGTAATTAAGATAAATCTAACCACAGCCTTAAACTCTAAGATCCTACGCTCCCTGGTGCAATGGTTTCCCAACGGAGGTTTAGGTTTCTGTCACTCCAGCAACCCCACAATTAGTAGCCAAATAAACAATGCATCTCACTATGCCCATAAATGGTGAAGTATCATGTAGTCGATGTTCACATGACACCACTAGTGAAATAGCACCACAACAAATAAATATCAAACCACTAAATATTACTTAACATAATTCCACTACTAACATCTTGACTTCTCCCATGTCCTCAAGAACTAAACGAACTACTCACAAGACATCATATGGATCATGATCAGAGGTGAAATAATGATAAATAACAATCTGAACATAAACCTTAATTCAACGGTTCCACTCAATAGCATCAACCACAAGAGTAATCAACACCGGGAAAGTTTCCCCTAAGAATTTAAAAAGATTCAACTCAAGATGTTACAGCGGGATGGCGTGGTGATGGTGGAGATGAAGGTGCTGGTGATGTAGATGATGATGATCCCGATGAAGTCCGGTGCGATGGCGATGACAATGGTGATGATCTCCCCTCTCCGGGAAGGAATTTCCCCAGCAGATTCCTGCCTGCCGGAGAGCTTTTCTCTCTCTGGTGTTTTCCGCCCCGCAGAGGCGGCGGTGTCTATCTCTGAGCCCCCCTTGACTTAGGTTTTTGGGGACGATGAAATACGCGAAGGGGCGATGGCAGTAGTGGGCCAGGGTGCCCTCACCATAGGGCGGCACGGCCAGGGGCTGGGCCGCGCCCCCCTGGTGGTGAGGCTGCCCTGTGGCCCCTCTCGCCTCCTCCTTCTAGCTACTTCAGTCTTCTGGTAAAATATAATTTCCTGGTATTTTTCTAGAATTTCCTGATCTTCCGAAATATGGTGTCTTGACGGTCCTTTTTCTAGCAGAATCCTAACTCCGGCAGCAAATCCTCCAATGATCATCAAACATGTAAAAACAGAGGAAACAACATAAGTATCATCTCTAAATGTGAAATATATCAATGAATAACAATAAATTATGATACAAAACAGTGATGCAAAATGGACGTATCACCCCCCCAAGCTTAGACCTCGCTTGTCCCCAAGCGAAAACTAAACTCGCTAAACGTGACCACAGGTTTATGGAGTGAAGTGTCGATAACCAAAATACGGACAAGAAGCATCACATTCACCAAGTCACAAATTATAATAGACATCAACTTCCCTTTATATGATATAGACTTGCAATAAGTAAAAGAGAATCACAAATGAGGATGCACAAGGTAAACTATAACTGGTGATGGCAAACCTTAGTTCTTGGTCAGAGAACAATGAACAAACTATACTTATTTTTGAACGGAGCCTTTTTAAAACAGAGCTAATATAGCAAAAACTATATGCTCAACAAGACAAACTCTTTGTAATCATGGAAAGCTTTCAAAGATATATTCCTTCAGGTAAAAGCATTGTACTAAATAAAAGAAGTTAGTTAACATGATTGAACGGATCAAC
Source organism: Dactylis glomerata (assembly GCA_007115705.1). Classification (NCBI taxonomy): domain Eukaryota; kingdom Viridiplantae; phylum Streptophyta; class Magnoliopsida; order Poales; family Poaceae; genus Dactylis; species Dactylis glomerata. Next base: position 2,346,982 of record QXEO01000906.1, on the reverse strand, counting down.
ATATGGATGAATGAAACATAACAACTCAAATGCTTGCTTGAGATAGAAGGGAATAGGTTGACTCAACATAAAAAGTAAAAGACAGGCCCTTTGCAGAGGGAAGCAGGGATTAAACATGTGCTAGAGCTTTTCATTTGTAAAACAGAGATAAAATTTGTTTTGAGAGGTGGTTGCTTTTGTCAACGACTAGCAACGGAGTTCTTGATATCTTCCATACTAAACAAGTGAGAGCGGTTCCGAGATGTTGATTAATTGACACAATTGTGCTCTTTTATAGCTTTAGCACTCCTCCCCACCTTTTCCTTTCTCAAACCATGGCTAACCGATTCCATCGGGTGCCCACCAACTTTCACAAACCATGGAGGAGTGCCTTTTTCTTTTCTTTCTTTTTGAGATTACAATGGTCTGACCAGCTCCCTTGCAAAATTAATGACAAGCAGATGAAGCTGCCTAGTCGAGGGGTACTTAATTTAGTATGGAAGATAACAAACCCATCCACTACGTCCTCATGAGCTAAAAACAGTGGCACAAAATGAGAAGTATTTGAAGGTTTTTGAAAGGTAGCACATGAAAATTTACTTGGAATGGCTTGAAATACCATGCATAGGAATTTATAGTGGACTCTTGGAAGTAACTTGGCTTTTGGGAATTGGATGCACGAGAAGTATTCCCTCTCAGTACAGGTTTTTGGCTAGCAAGGCTGGGTAGCAAGCATAAGAGTTGCATGAAGCAAACAAACATACATATAATAGGAACAATCATGCAAACTTCCTTGAAAGTACAATAATTTTAACTTTGAGAATACTAATGCTTATTAGCCAAACATGAAGGAAAACTGAAGTGATGTAACTACAAGCACTTCTTTCTTCTTTTCTACTCAAACCTCAAGGTAATATTGCTACTGACCAAGCTAAGTTTGCCAAAACCAACTAAATTTACTCATGCTCCCAAAGTGATACCAATACTAATCAACAAGACTAATCACATAAGAAACATTGCGAACTAAAATAAAGTGTGCGGAAAGTAAACGATAAAACTTCTCATTAATATTTCATTACCGCAACTCACACCAAGGGATACATAGATAATCAACTAAGGAGAATACTTCCACACTGCAAACTATTTTATAAGATAACTTCTCTATTCATGATATGACTCTACTTGAAAAGTAAATGAGTAAAAGATAATGATGTGATACCGCGGCACTCCCCCAAGCTTGGAACAAGCCAAGGGGATGCCTATACCAATGACGAATTACTCCTTCGGCGGTGGTGGTAAGATCACCCTTGGACCAAGTAAAAGTTCCAGCATCCTGCGAAGCCTGAGATTCTCTTCTTGAAGTATCTGTATTTCCCTCTCCAGAACTCGGTATTGGGCACAAAGCTCGTCAGTGACCAGCATGCCCTCTTTTATTATATGCATGAAATTTAGATCCAAGACTGGAAGTGTTGGTCCCTGCATATTATGAGAAAAGGCACGTCCAGCGTTCATTGATCCCACAAAAGTAGGGTTTCTCGCCCTTGATCCTCCAGCTTCCTGTTCTTCCTTCAGCTTGGGGTCTTGGTGGTCTTCTTCCCTTGGCCTCTTGCCCTTGTCGTCGCTTGAAGGAGCCATGATCTGCCTAGAACTGAGAACAACTCCTGACAGAAATAGCTTGAAATGAAAACACGACGAGAAAACGATATACAGACCTCGGGCAATCCAGGGGGTTATATAGGCGAAAATTAAATATCGAAACCAAATCATAGGAGGAAACCGGGACGGAAACGAGCTCCGGGGTGGTCTTGAAGGAAATATGCCCTAGAGGCAATAATAATATTGTTATTATCATATTTCTTGTTCATGATAATGTTTATACTCCATGCTAGAATTGTATTGAGCGGAAACATTAATACTTGTGTGGTTTATAAACAACACCATGTCCCTAGTACGCCTCTACTAGACTAGCTCATTGATTAATGATGGTTAAGGTTTCCTAACCATAGACATGAGTTGTCGATTAATAATGAGGTCATGTCATTAGGAGAATGATGTGATGGACAGACCCAAATAAAGCACATCAATTAGATCGTGTCATTGTGTTCATCTTTGCGAAGCTTTTCCTATGTCAAGTATTGTATTCCTTAGACCATGAGATAATGCAACTCCCTAGTGCCGGAAGAGATCTTTGAGGTCATCAAACGTCATCCTATGAAAGGGTGATCATAAAGGTGTCTCTCAGGTGATCGGAAAGTGCTTGTTGGGTTGCATGTATGGAGATGGAATTTGTCCCTCCCAAGTCGGAGAGATATACTTCGGGCCCACTCGGTAATCGATATCAACACCGCTTGCAAGCACGTGGTTAAGGAGTTAATCACAAAGTGATATCGGATTACGGAACGAGTAAAGTACTTGCTGTGAACGAGATTGAACTAGGTATGGTGATACCAACGATCGAATCTCGGGCAAGTAAAATATCGCGAGACAAAGGGAATACATATACGGGATTAATTGAATCCTGGCATCATGGTTCATCCGATATGATCATCGATGAATATGTGGGAGTCAATATGGGTTTCCAGATCCCGCTATTGATTATTGATAGAAGATCATGTCTGCATATTCTCGAACCCGTAGGGTCACACACTTAACGTGCATCGACGCTAGGATAGAATGGATAATTGGTTATTGAGTTTTTCGTTCGGAGTCTCGGATGAGATCCCAGACATCACGAGAGGTTCCGGAATGGTCTGGAGAATAAGATTTATATAATGGAAAGCAGTTTTTTGGGTTTCGGAAAAGTTCTAGACTTTTTCGGTAGAGTACCGGAATGTTCTAGAAAGTTCCGGAGGGCTCCATGGTGGGGCCCACATGCCCCAAAGGGTCCACATGGACCAAACGGTGATGCCTACATGGGCCTGGTCGTCCATGCCCACTTGTCCTATGAGGCCAAGGGCAAAACCCTAGGGTTTTCTTATGGGCCAAGGCAAAGGAAACTTAGGGGGCAAGTTTTCTCCCTGGGGCCACCGGCTTTCTTATGGGCCAAGGCAAAGGAAACTTAGGGGGCAAGTTTTCTCCCTGGGGCCACCGGTTTTCTTATGGGCCAAGGCAAAGGAAACTTAGGGGGCAAGTTTTCTCCCTGGGGCCACCGGCTTGACTTGGAGGCTAAGGCAGCCCCCTTGGCCGCCCCCTTGACCTATTTAAAGGGGAGGGGAGGGATGGGGCGTGCCTACCTAAAACCCTAGCCACCGGCCCAACTGCTGCCATCCAATCTCTCTCTCTCTCGCGACTGCACGTAGGCGAAGCCCTGCTGTAGAAACTCTCCACCATAAGCACCACGCCGTCGTGCTGCAGATCCAATCTATCTCTCCACCATACTTGCTGGACCAAGGAAGGAGGAGACGTCGTTGCACCGTACGTGTGCATCTCTCGGAGGCGCCGCCATTTGCGGCGTAGGATCGGATCGGATCGCGGGGAGGAGACGGCTAGTACGACTACATCATCCACGTTCTGTTGAACGTTTCCGCTGTGCGATTTCTTCAAGGGTATGAAGATCTCATCTACCTCTCTCGTTGATTACATCTCCTAGATTAGATCTTGGCTTTCTTGTTCGCATCCGTAGGAATTTTTTTTGATTTACTATGCTGCGAAACCCTTCAGTGGTATCAGAGCTAGATCTATGCGTAGATGTGTTTCACGAGTAGAACACAACATGCTTGTTGTGGGCGTTGATGTTTTCTGTTGCAAACCTCTTTGTTGTGTATTTCTTATGGCGCGGCATGGTGAGATCGAAGCGGTCTAGGCCAACTTTACGCGACCTCGTTCGCGAGACCGGCTCCGCACTTGACTTGTGGCTTGTTCCACACATGCGGCTGGTGGATGCCAGTTTCTCTCACTATAGTAGTCATGAGATTTACAACGGATGTTAGCAACCATAATATCACCGTTGTGGCTTCTCGTAGGTAAGAATTGTTCTTAGCTTATTACTCCCATAAGCCACGTAAAACATGCAACAACAAAGTAGAGGCGTCTAACTTGTTTTTGCAGGGAGTGTTTTGTGATATGGTATGGCCACAAGATGTGATGTGATATATGTGATGTATGCGATGATCATGTTTTGTAATATTTCACGACTTGCATGTCGATGAGTTCACAACCGGCAGGAGCCATATGGTTGTCTTTATAATTGTGTATGACCTGCGTGTCAACTTCTTATACGCCATGTAATAGCTTTACTTTATCGCTAAGTAGTTAGCAATAGTTGTAGTTGCTATTCGTGGTGGAGGCAATTATGGTGGAGTGATGGAGATCATGCCGGCGCGCACAAGATGGAGATCATTGCACGGAGATTAGCTATACCATGTCACATAAAATTATATGCATGTGATGTTTATCCTTTTATGTATCTTATTATGCTTTGATCGCGACGGTAGCATTATAAGATGATTCCTCACTTAAAGATCAAGATAAAATTGTGTTCTCCCCTCGTATGCGCCGTTGCGAAAGTTCGTCGTGTTCAAGCATCTCGTGATGATCGGGTGCTATAAACTCTACGTTCACATACAACGGGTGCAAGCCAGTATTTGCACATGCGGAGATACTTGGGTTTGACTTGACGAGCCTAGCATGTACAGACATGGCCTCGGAACACACGGACCGAAAGGTCAAGCATGAGTCATATGGATGATATGATCAACATGTTGATGTTCACCAGTAAAGCTACATCATTCACGTGATGATCGTTCTCGGTGTAGTGAATTTGGATCATGCTTCACTAAACAACTTTGAGGGATGTTGAATTTAGTGGGAGTTCATTAGTAATTTGATTAACTTGAACTAATTATCATGAACTAAATCTTAGTGTATTTGCATAAGTCGTTGTAGTCTTTGGCAACCGTTTTCCACCGACACTTAGTTTTAATTGAGTTAAAAGAACTATAGAATTCTGGATAATCACTTTTCGGACTAGTGCCATTTAGTTAAAATATCAAGATCAAAGATTAAGTCTTATTGCAAACTTTAGCAAACCTCACTTGCTCCATGCGATTTAATAAGTTGTATTAATCTAAGAGCAATGATTCAAGTTTAGCATCTAAGATCATGTTTGCCTCCATGAGAAATTGATCTTCAAAATTGTTTGAGAATCAAAGTGATCTTGGTGCTGAAAGAATTGTTTCAGAAACTAGTAAGAAGTGAAAGATATTTGATATCTAAAACTTTGATTGTTTGCAAAATGATTAAGTATAATTTAGTATAAGAACATATGCTCATATTGTATGAATATATGCGAAGATTAAAGACGCTAGGCGTCCCGATCACCCAAAAGTTTGGGAAACTAATAGTATACTTGCATTTGTCCTTAAGAGCTATAGTAGTTTCATCGTGAAAGATGTCATGATAGGATGAATGAAAAGGTATTGGCTAAACTGTTTTTGCTATACCAAAAGATTGCTAAAGAATTGAATCCGGAAGAATACCAATTATACGATGATGGTGATCCACCTCAATTTGCAAAGTCCAAGGCCATTAGTATTTGACTGACATCCTTTGGACTATGTGTCAAATGGTTGACACCACTATTGATGTTGATAGATTCTTCTAAATAAAGAGGAAATGCTAAATAGGATCTGCAAAAGTATTTGGTAGAAAAGGAAAAGACTGGAAATGTCCAGCACAGGTATATAAATGATATACATGTTATAGATGTATTCTTTGCTAGTACATAATGTAATTCTTGGGTATTGGATACTAGATTGTTGGTATGAAATGTCATACAAAGAAACAATACAAGAACTACGATGGCCTAAGTAACTAGCAAAAGAATGTGGTAACAATGCGCTTCAAGAAACAAATAAATGTGTTATTGTGTTTTTCGTCGGCATAAAACGTAGCCTTCTAGATTTGTTAAGAACTTAATAATTGTTATTTTGTTCTGGTATTATGAGAGCAATGGTTGTTCAAATTATTACCGTCTTCCATAATCGATGGATAGATTATTATTATCTTGTTGGTGAAATAGACATTTATAACACTGATGCTAAAGGTCGCAAGACAAAACGAATTTCACTTATATATGACACCGCCGTTTAAGTCATATTGGAAACAAAACATGAAAGAAATTCTATATTGATAGATTTTCGAGTCATTTGATTTTGAATTGATTGACGCTTGTGAGACTTTTCCTAAAGATGATTAAACTCCGTTCATGGGCCATGGATAGAACAAGCGACTAACTAAATGGAGATCGTACATGTTGATGTATGTAGTCCATGGTGTGAAGTCGATCATGGTGTATTTTCTATTTCATCAATGACTCGAATGGATGTATGGTATATCTACTCGATAAGATAGAAGTATGAAACAATTGAAATTGTTCAATTTATGAAGTGGAAATTATTGTAACAAGAAAAATTCAAGTTTTTATGATTGGATCATAAAGAAGAATATTTGAGTTACAAGTTTAGCAAGCATCTAAGAGTTAGAGGAATTGTTCCACAAACTTGCATCGTGATAAACACCATAAGAGTATGGAGTTTTCAATGGATGTAATCAAACCTTGTTTGACATGGTTAGATCAATAATGAAATAAAACTACCAATATAATTTGTGGATTATGCTTTAGAGACTACCGCTATTCACTGAATAGAGCACCATCATAATCCGGTGAAATGACACCGTACAAGTTATAGTTGTCTTTTCTTAAATTTTGGTATGCATGACATAAGTAAAATGTTTACAACCAAAATCGGATTAGTAAGTCTTTGTAGGTTATCCCAAAGAATGTCGATGGGTGTTTCTTCTGCCATAAACCCAATTAAAAGTGATTGTCACTGAAAGAAGTGAACTTCTTATGAAGGAGTTTTTCGCGAAAGGTTTAAGTGGGAGGAAGATAGAACTTGATGAGGTTATTGAATCCGAGCAAGATGATCAGAGTAGCGCAGCACCAGAAAATGTTCTGGAAGCGGCAACTGCATTCATAGCTCACGCGTCTACAATATGTTGTAGTCACGGCATCGAAGTTCCTATTTAACCAAGTTGGTCGTAATCAAATAGCAAGATTTGAGGACGAGATATTATTAGATAATAGTAACCAACAATACACAAAGAAGCAGTGATGGGCCATGACTTCGTCATATGAATTATTCTAGCAACAATTACATATTGAGATATGATAGTTGAATAAACGAAACAATGTTCCTCTACCGGAATGCACACCAAGGACGTGTACCTGACACAACCCAATGGGTTTTGTTGATTCAAAGGTTGCTAGATATGTATGCAAACTTCTATGGTAGAAGTAAGCATAGCAAAGTTGGAATCTTCAATGATGAAAATGTTAAAGTGTTAATTTCATCAAGATACTTGAAGATGCTTGTATTACAAGAAAGTAAGTGGGAGCGCTCAGACATATTTCTAATACTTTATGTGGATGACATATCATTTATTGGAAATAATGTGTTTTTCTTGATATTGTTAAGTTTTCATTAAAATTAGTTTTTGATGAAAGACTTAGGTAAAACCAGAATATTAAGCATCAATGTCTATACAGATAGATTGAGGCACTAATATAGTTTTGCCAGAGTACATAGATGAAATATTGAATTTGTTCAATATGGAAAAAATAAGAACGGTTCTTGTTGCATGGAAGAGGTTGGAGCACGAATCAATTGTTTTGACACTTGATGAGTGAAACCGCAAGAATGCTTTTATCAATCTTGTGTACCATGATATGTAGATCCAAATATGTCCGATGCTCTAAAAGGTTACGAGCATTCATATGATGATCGTTGGACAATAGTAAGAATATTTTTATGTACTTTCAAAGAACTAAGAATATATTCTGTATGCAAAAGTGACAAATGGTTCATTGCAATGTGTTACATTGGCTTTGTCACATATACAGGTAAAATTTTATCTCAATTTTAAGCTATTTGTTTTGAGTTAGAAGGTGGCACAATAAGATGGAAGAAAGTTCCATGATGACTTGGATGAGTTCCAATGTTAACATTGTGGTGGACACTGCAATGAGGGCTAAGTATATAATCGCTTTAGAAGCGGCATAAAAGATGCAAAGTAGATAGTGATAATCCAACTTATTTGTGGCACTGTCGTCTAGGTCATATTGGCGTAAAACACATGAAGAAACTCCATTCTGATGGACTTTTGGAGTCTCTTGATTTTGAATCATTTGACACGTGCGATCCATGCCTCATGGGCAAGATGATCAAAACCCCGTTCACCGGAATAATGGAACGAGCAACAGACTTATTGGAAATCATACATACCGATGTGTGCGGACCAATGAGTATTTCGACGTACGGTGGATATCACTATTTCTCACTTTTTCTGATGAGTTAAGTAGATATGGGTATGTCTATTTAATGAAACATAAATCTGAAACGTTTAAAAAGTTCAAAGAATTTCAGAACGAAGTGTAAAATCATCGTAACAGGAAAATTATATTTCTGCGATTCAATCGTGGAGGTGTAGTTTCAAGTGTGCTATTACTATGTAGTTCTATTGTATGACAATAGTGACAACATAGTTTTGGCAAAGAAATGAAGGTTTCATCAGAAGACCAAGTTTATACGATGCCATCTCATATAAGATGAGTAATGCGTGCTGACGCAAAAGGAATATGCAAATACAAACGGACCTGAAAATGTCAGACCGGTAGATAAGGTTTACCACGTGCAACGCATATGAATAACACCGGAATGCCATAGGTGTTAAAGGCGCAAGTATGACTAGATTATTGACTCTAGTGCAAGTGGGAGACTGAAGGAAATATGCCCTAGAGGCAATAATAATATTGTTATTATCATATTTCTTGTTCATGATAATGTTTATACTCCATGCTAGAATTGTATTAAGCGGAAACATTAATACTTGTGTGGTTTATAAACAACACCGTGTCCCTAGTACGCCTCTACTAGACTAGCTCATTGATTAATGATGGTTAAGGTTTCCTAACCATAGACATGAGTTGTCGATTAATAATGAGGTCATGTCATTAGGAGAATGATGTGATGGACAGACCCAAATAAAGCACAACAATTAGATCGTGTCATTGTGTTCATCTTTGCGAAGCTTTTCCTATGTCAAGTATTGTATTCCTTAGACCATGAGATAATGCAATTCCCTAGTGCCGGAAGAGATCTTTGAGGTCATCAAACGTCATCCTATGAAAGGGTGATCATAAAGGTGTCTCTCAGGTGATCGGAAAGTGCTTGTTGGGTTGCATGTATGGAGATGGAATTTGTCCCTCCCAAGTCGGAGAGATATACTTCGGGCCCACTCGGTAATCGATATCAACACCGCTTGCAAGCACGTGGTTAAGGAGTTAATCACAAAGTGATATCGGATTACGGAACGAGTAAAGTACTTGCTGTGAACGAGATTGAACTAGGTATGGTGATACCAACGATCGAATCTCGGGCAAGTAAAATATCGCGAGACAAAGGGAATACATATACGGGATTAATTGAATCCTGGCATCATGGTTCATCCGATATGATCATCGATGAATATGTGGGAGTCAATATGGGTTTCCAGATCCCGCTATTGATTATTGATAGAAGATCATGTCTGCATATTCTCGAACCCGTAGGGTCACACACTTAACGTGCATCGACGCTAGGATAGAATGGATAATTGGTTATTGAGTTTTTCGTTCGGAGTCTCGGATGAGATCCCAGACATCACGAGAGGTTCCGGAATGGTCCGGAGAATAAGATTTATATAATGGAAAGCAGTTTTTTGGGTTTCGGAAAAGTTCTAGACTTTTTCGATAGAGTACCGGAATGTTCTAGAAAGTTCCGGAGGGCTCCATGGTGGGGCCCACATGCCCCAAAGGTTCCACATGGACCAAAGGGTGATGCCTACATGGGCCTGGTCGTCCATGCCCACTTGTCCTATGAGGCCAAGGGCAAAACCCTAGGGTTTTCTTATGGGCCAAGGCAAAGGAAACTTAGGGGGCAAGTTTTCTCCCTGGGGCCACCGGCTTTCTTATGGGCCAAGGCAAAGGAAACTTAGGGGGCAAGTTTTCACCCTGGGGCCACAGGTTTTCTTATGGGCCAAGGCAAAGGAAACTTAGGGGGCAAGTTTTCTCCCTGGGGCCACCGGCTTGACTTGGAGGCTAAGGCAGTCCCCTTGGCCGCCCCCTTGACCTATTTAAAGGGGAGGGGAGGGCTGGGGCGTGCCTACCTAAAACCCTAGGCACCGGCCCAACTGCTGCCGTCCAATCTCTCTCTCTCGCGACTGCACGTAGGTGAAGCCCTGCTGCAGAAACTCTCCACCATAAGCACCACGCCGTCGTGCTGCAGATCCAATCTATCTCTCCACCATACTTGCTGGACCAAGGAAGGAGGAGACGTTGTTGCACCGTATGTGTGCATCTCTCGGAGGCGCCGCCACTTGCGGCGTAGGATCGGATCAGATCGCGGGGTGGAGACGGCTAGTACGACTACATCATCCACGTTCTGTTGAACGTTTCCGCTGTCCGATTTCTTCAAGGGTATTGTTAAGAGTCGAATGACAAATGAATAGAACCGTTCTTTATTCCATCAATGATCGGGTATATATACAAGGGGAACCGACGCCTCCGAAGAGTCGCGTCCGGAACGAGGGGGCGAGAGATGGCGTCGCGACGGTTGCCAGAGGCAACCGCACGAGGCGTTTACAAGCAACGGATTACAATTAATCCTATAATTAAATAATTCCTAACACTCCCCCTAATCCTTGCTTGTCCTTTTGGCCGATCATTCTTGGAATCATCTCCTCCAAAAACCCTGTGGGAAAAATTGAGGAGAAATACACAATATGCCATGAAAAACTCCTTCTAAAAACCCTGTGGGAAAATAAGAAGAAAATGACATATATCGTCCATGCTTGTACTGATATTGCCTCGCTAAAAACCTTTATATGAGAAACCGTTAGGAAAACTCATAAAGGAAAAGAGTGCAATACCGAAGATCCAATAATCTTCAAGAGGTTATAACCTGGGAGATTTCTCCCCCTGAATTTTGCAAGTCACGAAGTCTCCTCATACCAATTCCATATACATATTTATGAAATAAAGAACTTGGTAAGGACTTGGTAAACAAATCAGCGAGGTTATCACATGACTTCGTTTGCAAAATATCTATTTCCCCACTCTTCTATAGCTCATGGGGATAAAATAGCTTCGGAGCAATATGCTTTGTAATATTGCTCTTAATATAACCTGTTTGCATCTGTACAATACAAGCAGCATTATCCTCGTAGATAATGGTGGGTGATTCTAATGAACCAATCCCACTTGAACCTTGGACAAAGTTCATCATTCTGCGAAGCCATACACATTCCCGCGATGCTTCATACAAAGCAATTATTTCAGAATGATTCGTGGATGTAGCCACCAAAGTTTGCTTTGTCGACTTCCAAGAGAAGGCCGTACCTCCATGTAAGAAGACAAATCCAGTCTGCGATCTGGCATTATGGGGATCTGATAAGTATCCAGCATCGCAATACCCCACCATGGTTCTCTCTTGATTTTTCTGATAGAACAAACCAAGATCTTTGGTGCCTTGAAGATATCTCAGAATATTCTTCACACCAACCCAATGCCTCTTCGTTGGCGATGCGCTGTATCTAGCCAACAGATTAACTGCAAATGATATATCAGGTCTTGTGCAGTTTGCTAGATACATTAGTGCACCAATCGCACTAAGATATGGGAACTCTGGCCCCAATATCTCCTCATCATCATCTTTAGGTCTAAAAGGGTCTTTGTCTCTATCAAGAGACCTAACAACCATAGGTGTTTTTGACGGGTATGCTTTATCCATATTGAATTTTTCCAATATCTTTTGGATATAAGCAGACTGATGAACCAATATTCCAGAAGAAATATGTTCAAGCTGTAACCCGAGACAAAATTTGGTTTTACCCAAATCTTTCATCTCAAACTCCGTCTTTAGATGATTACTAGCCTCATGCATCTCTTGTGTAGTACCAATGATTTTTCAAATCATCCACATACACAGATATTATACAAAATCCATGAGTAGATTTCTTGATGAACACACATGGGCAATCATCATTGTTTAAGTATCCCTTTTGCAAGAGGAACTCACTCAGTCGGTTGTACCACATTCTACCTGACTGTTTTAAGCCGTATAACGACTTCTGTAGCTTTACGGAATACATTTTGCGATCAGCCTTCGGATCCGGAACCTTCATCCCCTCTGGAACTTTCATGTAGATATCCGTATCGAGCGACCCATATAAATATGCAGTCACTACATCCATCAGTTGGATATACAAATTCATTTGCACTGCCAGCGATATCAAGTATCGGAACGTGATTCCACTCATCACAGGAGAATATGTTTCATCGTAATCGATGCCGGGTTTCTGTGTAAACCCTTGTGCTACAAGCCTCGCCTTGTATCTCACCACCTCATTGTTCTCATTCCTCTTTCGAACGAAAACCCATTTCGCCCCCACGGGGAAAATATGCCGAGGAGTGGGTATTACTGCAGTAAATACCCCCCTTTTGGTAAGCGAGCGCAATTCATCCTCAATTGCAACCTTCCATTTGGACCAGTCCGAGCGTTTCATACACTCTGCCATGGTCTTTGGTTCACGGTCCAATGTCAGGTCCTCTGCAATCTTTGAGGAGAAATATATGTCGACATCTGTAGTCTTTCTGTTGAATGATTCTCCTGATTCAACATAGTTTGTGGAAATCTCTTCAATGCCTTCAGACTCATCGTGATTTCCCTCAACGATTGAATCAAGGTGTTCCGATGTCCCAACACCTTTATTTGTGTGCACACTTGTGCTGGGCCCTGGATGATGAACATCCTTCAGGTGTTTATCTTCAACACTAGGTTGAACGTCAACCCGCGGTTGACCTACATTTACTGTTTGAGGGATCCTCATACCCCGCGGACGCTTCTGAGAAGCCTTGTCCTTTTTGTCCAGATTTCTCCCCCTCTTGGGCGGTTGAGTGGTCTTAGCTATCTCAACTCTCTCTGGGACATTCATAGCAGGAATATGGGATTTAGTAACACCTTTATAGTCAGTAAATGCATCTGGCAGATTATTTGCAATATTTTGCAGATTTACGATCCTCTGAACCTCTAGTTCAGATTCATTTGTACGTGGATCCATAGACTGGATGCCTTCAACATTCCAATCTATTTCCTGGCATTCTTTGTGGTTCTTTTCTCCCCCTAATGCCGGAAAATTATCCTCATCGAAGATACAATCAGCGTACCGGGCTGTAAAGAGATCCCCTGTTAGAGGCTCTAGGTACTTTATTATCGACGGAGAACTGTACCCCACATAGATACCCATCTTTCTATGTGGACCCATCGATGTACGCTGAGGTGGTGATATCGGTACGTACACATCACAACCGAATCTTCGAAGGTGGGAAATACTTGGTTGATTTCCACGTACTAACTGCAACGGGGAGGCCGTATGGTATGCAGTTGGTCGAATTTGTATCAATTCAGCGGCATGTAACACCGCATGTCCCCAACATGAAGTTGGGAGATTACAATTCTGTAGGAGCGGTCTTGCTATCAACTTGACCCTCTTGATAAGTGATTCTGCAAGACCATTTTGTGTGTGTACATACGGTATAGAATGCTCCACAGTTATGCCCAAAGCTAGACAGTAATCATTGAATGCTCGTGAACTAAATTCAGCAGCATTATCCATTCTGATGGATTTTATCCTATTTTTAGGATGGTTAGCTCTCAGTTTTATGATCTGAGTGATCAGCTTTGCAAAAGCATGGTTCCTTGTCGATAAAAGACACACATTAGACCATCTTGTAGATGCATCAATGAGCACCATAAAATATCTGAATGGTCCCGATAACGGTTGAATTGGACCACATATATCTCCTTGAATTCGTTCAAGAAAATTTAGTGATTCACTCTTGATCTTCAAGTATGAAGGTCTAGTGATTAATTTCCCAGTTGCACATGCAGTACATACGAAATCTGAGGATTTGGGAAAATTCTTAACCGTTATGTTGTGTCCAGTTGAACCATCAATAATTTTCCTCATCATCCCCACACCAGGATGACCCAGGCGATCATGCCATATCTTGAACTTGTCAAGATTCTGGAAAATTATTTTATATGCCAAATGTGGCTCCGGCTTTATGTATGTATAATACAATCCAGAAGATAGAGCAGGAAGTTTCTCAAGGGTTTCCCTTTTGGATCCCTTTTTCTGAGTTATGAGTAGGCTTTCAACCTCATCTTCTTCATGAGTTTCGATGTGGTAGCCATTACTCCGGATATCCTTAAAACTCAGCAAGGTACGAGTTGAATCCGGATACAATAATGCCTCCTGGATCACAAGTTTCGTACCATTTAGGAGTGTAAATGTGGCTTGACCAGAACCAACAATGACGGTGTCGCGACCACCAATTGTCATGACACTCCCTTTACTCTTTTTCAGAGTTTGGAAGTATTTAACCTCCCGTAATATTGTGTTAGAGGCACCACTGTCCGCTAAACACATTTCCTCCTCCATTGGATCTTTCAGAAGATTTCTATATAGTAAAGAGAATAAAATTAATTATTTTATCCAAACTCATATAGAATATATACATACAATACATACTATGTATGTCTACTCGCGTATTACAATACATTATGTTTGACATCATAATTATTACAATACCATATGTCTTATGACATAATTATTTTACAACACACAATATATCTAAGGACATCATCACAATACTTATGACACTACTAGGAGATTAAAGTTGGTCTCCATATATGTCACTAGTAGAAGTGAAATCCACTAGCATGTCTTCCACATGAAGTGTTGGTCCTTCCTTTTGCTGAGCATGATCTTGGTTCTCCATGTTCTTATGAACATCGTTCTTTTGAACATCTTGGGAACTCTTGATCATCGGGCCAGTGAAGTGAGCTTCATAATGGTTCCCTTGAGCCTTTTTGCCCTTGCCAATTGATTGTTGATACAGCGACACCAAATGCTTAGAAGTTGAGCACTTCTTTGCAATATGAGTGTTACAACCACATCGGTAGCAACCTTGTGAGGTGTTACCCTTATCACTTCTCTTGAAATGATTCTTGTTCTTTTGAGCTCCATTGTTATTCTGATTCTCATCACGCTTCCACTTTCCCTTAGACCTCCTATGGTTCCTCTTGGTACCACGGGAGTTCTGAGCATTGTGTGAGTTGAAATGTGCTTCAGGTAGCGACAATGTTCCCGTTGGACGAGAAAGATTATTCTTATCAAGAATTTCATTGTGCTTTTCTGCCTGAAGGAGTGCATAAATCAACTCAGAATGCTTCTTGTACTTCTGCTGGCGATGTTGTTCAGCGAGTATCCTCATATTAGGATGGAAAGTGGAGAGTGTCTTTTCAATGAGATCCGCATCCGAAACTGCACTGTTGCAGAATCTCAACTTTGAGTTGATTTGATGCACTGCGGAGTTGTATGCTGCAACGGACTTAAAATCCTGAAAACGGATAAGTGCCCATTCTCTTTGTGCTTCAGGCAACATCACCGACCGCTGTTGATCATAGCGCTCCTTTAAGGAGTCCCAAAGTGATAGAGGACTTTCCTCCATCATATACTCTTCTTTCAGAGCAGGGTCAAGGTGGTGTCGAATGAAGTGCAAAGCAGCAAACTTTGCCGCATCTGGGATAGCAGGAGCTCCCTGAGTAGGTGTGGTTATAGTGCCGATCAAAGTCCTGGCCGCCAAGTTAATCTTGACATCCATGGCCCAGGTCAGATAGTTTCTGCCATCAATGGCAAGCTCGGCAAACTCTTTCTTGGATATGTCAGCCATACCCTGTATGAAAAATATCATGCGTATTAATTTACCAACAAGTAAATTAATGTTGTGTGTAATAACATGCTTCATCCACATAAAGGTCTAGGAAAAGCCTACACGACCCATTAATATGACTTTCTACAAATAGATAGTCACCATAATATGGTGTAGATCATATTTGTAGAACACATGGAGGTAATCACTACCGAGTAGTGTAGACCTCACTTACATGTGTGCTTTCATCTTTGCTTTAAACACAAGCAGGTAATCACTACAAAGTAGTGTAGACCCGACTCTTATGGTACTTCTCACAACCTTGTGTTTCATAAAACACACTGAAGGTAGTCGCCGTTTGGTGGCGTAGACCTCTCAGCTGTGAATAAAGTCCTTCGTTGATTTTTAATCAAACCATAAGTTGTGCGCAAATTTGGAAGTTGTCATATCATTTGATTAAGCATAATCAACATATAGCAATTAAAAATTGCACCATACATACGTTGACATAGAATGTGCAGACATTACATACGTTAGAAATTACTAACAATATTTACAAAAACTGAACCAGCGAAAAGCTAATCAGAAAAGAAAAACGAAATTTGTAACATATTGGTCAATAACTACGTAGCCCAATATATCAGTCTTTCGTTCAGCTTTTTTTTTTACGGACGTGAATCACAACACGGCTACGGACGTGAATCATAGCACATGGTGGACATCACGAAACGATGAGGCAGGAGCAGAGCAGTAACCGCATCTTCCAGATTCCTACTCTGAAACCGCTCCCCACTCCTCCTCTATTTGCGGCAACACCACCGCACCACCACCTCCGTCCGCTCCGGCTGCCGTTCTTCAACGGCGAGTAGTCGAAGGTCCCGGCGTGTCATCCTCCTCCTCTGAAGAAGAGCCGCCGGGAAGGTGTGTCCCAGGCGCCACTCCATTGGAGTGGCCATTGGAGAGCCCGAGCCTGGTCGGGTTCCTCTCCCCCAGCCGGCGGACGCCGTTGGCCAGCAGCGTCGCGCGCGAGACGATGAAACGGCGCCTGGGGGCCAGCGCTTGAGCGGCGGAGCTTCCCGCCCCGTTGTCGAAGACATCGCCGAGCGCAGGGGCCGGCGCGGGGTTGCGCAGTCCGAGGCCAGCGCTCGACGGAGCGGTTCCGACGTGCACGAGTTCATGCGCCGGGGTCGGAGATGGCAGGTCCAGGGACCCCTGTGGCGAGGGCGCCGCAGGCGCCATGGGCTCGGCTTCCTCCTCGACGAGTGCCGCCGGTACAAGGCGTGGGCAGGCCAAGCCGTGTATTGGGCACCTCGGAGGAGGAGGCGGAGCAGCGAGCGCCGGGTCGATGTCCATCTCCTGGTCCGCCGGCTCCAACTCCTCGTTGGCGTAGAGGTTGGGCGCCGCAGGTCCGGTGAGAATCCACGCCGGCAGTGCTTGCGCCTCCGGCATCACCAGCGGCGCGGGTGGTTCGGCCTGGGTGCCCGATGGCCCAGCGCCATAACCACCACCGCGGCGGATGTCCAGGCCATGGTGGCGACTTCCAAACCGGCGGGACTGGCGGAAATCGTGGCGGCCGGAGCGGTGTCCGTCATTGCGGCGGAAGTTGCCACGACAGAAACTGCGTCGTCGGCGATGCTGCATGTTCTGGTAATAGCGGCGATGGCCAACAACGCCATGGTGGCGGCGACGGCGTCGTCGTCCGTCCTCTCGAAGAAGGCGAAGGAAGAATCCGAGGAGTCCTCGCATTGCTTACCTTTCTCTTCTTCTTTTCCTCTTTTTCTTGTTCTCCGGCGATCGCCGGAGTTGGCTTTTGCTCTCGTTGGTAGAAACAAGTGCTGATAACGTGTTAAGAGTCGAATGACAAATGAATCGAACCGTTCTTTATTCCATCAATGATCGGGTATATATACAAGGGGAACCGACGCCTCCGAAGAGTCGCGTCCGGAACGAGGGGGCGAGAGATGGCGTCGCGACGGTTGCCAGAGGCAACCGCACGAGGCGTTTACAAGCAACGGATTACAATTAATCCTATAATTAAATAATTCCTAACAGGTATGAAGATCTCATCTACCTCTCTCGTTGATTACATCTTCTAGATTAGATCTTGGCTTTCTTGTTCGCATCCGTAGGAATTTTTTTTGATTTACTATGCTGCGAAACCCTTCAGGTCTCACCACAGGGTGGCGCGGCCTAGGGTGGGCCCGCGCCCCTGGTGGTGAGGAGCCACCGGACTCCGTCTCCTGCCCGTTTTCATCTCGTGATTTTTTATATTTAATAAAAATAACAAAAATATTAATGGAAAAGTTTTACGCGAACCTTTTCTTACTAGAACTGTTACCTATTCGAAAACAAACTCTGCAGGTTCCTGCATATTGTCCTGGATAAATTCTTCCAGAGAAACCGTTTGAATAACATCAACATCTTCATTATAAGAATCTCCAGCAATATAATGTTTGAGTCTTTGACCATTCACCACTTGTGTAGTGTCATCTTTTAACGAGGCAATCTTTATCGCACCTGAGCGGTACACTTCCACAATAACATAAGGTCCTTCCCATTTAGAGTGTAATTTTCCTGCAAAAAATCTGAGACGAGACCTATACAATAGAACTTTCTCACCAACATGAAACTCTCTCTTAAGAATTCTCATATCATGCCATTGCTTGACTTTCTCTTTGAAAAGTCTGGCATTTTCGTAAGCTTCGTTTCTCACTCATCTAAAGAACTCAAATCTAACAACCTTTTCTTACCGGCGAGTTTAAAATCCCTATTAAGCTCTTTCACTGCCCAAAAAGCTTTGTATTCTAATTCTAAGGGCAAGTGACACGCTTTTCCGTAAACCATATTGTAAGGAGACATGCCCATGGGGTTCTTATAAGCAGTTCTATAAGCCCATAAAGCATCGTTTAACTTGCTAGCCCAGTTTTTCCTAGATCTATTGATAGTCTTCTGCAAGATAGACTTGATCTCTCTATTTGAAAGCTCTACCTGCCCACTAGTTTGGGGATGATAAGCAGAAGCAATTCTATGATTAACGTCATATCTAGCAAGAGTTTTTCTAAAACCGCCATGAATAAAATGAGAACCTCCATCAGTCACAAGATATCTAGGCACACCAAACCTAGGAAAAATAACATCCTTAAGCATTTTTAACGAGGTCTCTCCATCGACACTCTTTGTAGGTATGGCTTCTACCCACTTGGTAACATAATCAACAGCAACAAGTATATGAGTATAGCCCTTTGAAGGAGGAAAAGGACCCATAAAGTCAAATCCCCAATAATCAAATGGTTCAATAACAAGAGTGTAACTCATAGGGATTTCATTATGTCTAGAAATATTACCAACTCTTTGACATTCATCACAAGATAAAACATACCTTCTAGCATCTTTAAAGAGGGTTGGCCAATAAAAACCTGATTGTAGAACCTTTTGTGCAGTTCTATCTCCAGCATGATGTCCTCCATAAGCACTTCCATGGCATTTTCTCAATATTTCTTGTTGTTCATACTCTGGAACACATCTTCGCATAATACCATCAACTCCTTCTTTATATAGGCGTCGGTCATCCCAAAAATAATGCCTCAAATCATAAAATAATTTTCTTCTTTTCTGAGCTGTAAAAGTTGGAGGCAAATACTTGGAAACAATAAAGTTAGCATAATCAGCATACCAAGGAAGGTCTCGCGAAGTTACATTTATCGAAGCCAACTGTTCATTTGGAAAACTATCATTAATAGGAATAGGATCAAAAGAAATATTTTCCAATCTAGACAAATTGTCAGCAACAGGATTTTCAGCACCTTTCCTATCTACAATATGCAAATCAAACTCTTGTAAAAGTAACACCCATCTAATAAGCCTAGGCTTAGCATCCTTCTTCGACATAAGATATCTAATAGCAGCGTGATCAGTATGAATAGTAACTTTAGAATCGACAATGTAAGGTCTAAACTTATCACATGCAAAAACAACAGCAAGAAACTCTTTCTCAGTGGTAGCATAATTCTTTTGAGCAGCATCAAGAGTCTTACTAGCATAATGAATAACATTTAACTTCTTATCCACACGCTGTCCAAGAACAGCACCAACAGCAAAATCACTAGCATCACACATAATTTCAAAGGGTAAATTCCAATTAGGTGGTTGAACAATAGGAGCAGTAGTTAAAGCCTTCTTAAGAGTTTCAAAAGCTTCCTTACAATCATCATCAAAGACAAATGGTACATCTTTTTGAAGAAGATTAGTAAGAGGCTTTGAAATCTTAGAGAAATCTTTAATAAACCTCCTATAGAAACCAGCATGACCAAGAATACTACGAATACCTTTAACATCTCTGGGACAGGGCATTTTCTCAATTGCTTCAACTTTCGCTCTGTTAACTTCAATACCTCTTTTAGAAATTTTATGTCCAAGAACAATTCCTTCATTAACCATAAAGTAACATTTCTCCCAATTAAGAACAAGATTAGTTTCTTCACACCTCTGCAAAACTTTATCAAGATTGTGCAGACAATTATCAAAAGAAGTTCCATAGATGGAGAAATCGTCCATGAAAACCTCCACAATTTCTTCACAAAAACCATGAAAAATAGCAGACATACATCTTTGAAAAGTAGCAGGAGCATTGCACAAACCAAACGACATACGTTTATAAGCATAAGTTCCATAAGGACAAGTAAAAGTGGTTTTCTCTTGATCTTCCTTTTTAACAGCAATCTGAGAGAAACCGGAATAACCATCAAGAAAACAAAAGTGAGTCTTCTTAGATAACCTCTCTAGCATTTGATCTATAAATGGTAAAGGATAATGATCTTTCTTAGTAACTTTGTTTACCTTTCTAAAATCAATGCACATCCTATAACCAACTACTACCCTTTGAGGAATAAGCTCGTTATTCTCATTAGGCACAATAGTCATACCTCCTTTCTTAGGAACACAATGAACAGGACTAACCCATCTACTATCAGCAATAGGATAAATAATACCAGCATCAAGGAGCTTCAATACCTCATTTCTTACCACTTCCTTCATCTTGGGAATTAAGCGGCGTTGATGTTCAACAACTGGCTTTGCGTCTTCCTCCATGTTAATAGCATGCTGACATAAAGTGGGAGAAATCCCTTTTAAATCATCAAGAGTATATCCCATAGCTCCTCGATGTTTCCTCAATACTTCCAATAACCTTTCTTCTTCCTTTCCTGAAAGCTTAGAACTGATAATAACAGGATATATTTTCTTATCATCTATATAAGCATACTTAAGATCATCAGGTAAAGGTTTTAATTCAAAAACGGGATCTTCCTTAGGTGGCAAAGTGGTACCAAGATCCTCCACAGGTAAATTGTGCTTAATCAACGGTGGTTGACGAAGAAGAATATCGTCAATCTCTTCTCTTTCCTTCCTGAAGACGTCACTTTCATGGTCCTCCATCAATTGCTGCAAAGCATTATTAGGAGCAAGAGCAATAGAAGCAAGCTGCTCAACTCGAAAATTTTCATTAGGCATTTCATTTTCATAAGAAATCTTAGCAAACTTAGAAAAATTAAACTCATAAGATTCTCCATTAAACTTAGTAAAAAAAATCTCCTTCTTATAGTCTATCACAGCGCCACAAGTATTCAAAAAGGGTCTACCAAAAATAACAAGACAAGTTTTACTAGCTTCCTTACCAAGTACTAGAAAATCAGTAGGATATTTAGTCTTACCGCATAAAACTTCCACATCTCGAACAATACCAAGAGGCCAGACAGTCTCTCTGTTAGCAAGCTAAATAACCACATCAATCTCCTCTAATTCACAAGGGCCAATCTCATGCTTGATTTCTCTGTAAAGCTCTAAAGGAATGGCACTTGAACTTGCACCAATGTCACATAAACCATAATAGCAATGATCGCCAATCCTGACAGAGATAACAGGAACACTTGTTTTCCTACGCCTATTAGGATGTGAAATAATGTTAGTAGCATCTTCACAAAAGATAATATGTTCATCCCCTACATCTTTAGTAACAATGTCCTTCACTATAGCCACAGGAGACTTAATACTAATTTGCTCATCAGGTTCTACAGCTTTCTTAGTACTTTTATTAGACACACTTACCAAAGTAGAATGCTCCTTTACCTTAGCAGGGAAAGGCGTCTTCTCGAAATAAGGTTTAGGCAAAATGCTATCAACAGTACAAACTTCAGTATCTGTAGCAGGAATATGACTAATGGAATCTTTATAAGGCGCATGATATTTGTTCCAATCTTTCTTTGAAACATCAAGATAAGAGGCAAAGGCCTTAAAACAGTTAGCAAGTATTTGAGAATCAAGACCATAAGCAGTGCTAACATTATGAAAGTCATCGGTTCCCATAAAAGCTTTAATGCATTCATAATCATAATTTATACCTGACTTCCTACCTTTGTCGTTTTCCCATCCTTCAGCATTTTCTTGGATACGGTCAAGAAGATTCCACTTAGCATCTTCTTTCATATGGGTAAATGATCCAAAACAGGAAGCATCCAAAAATTCCTTTTCATGAAGAGTAAGCCTCGCATAAAAATTATCAATAACAATATTACTGGGGAGCTCATGAATGGGACATTTGAGCATTAGTAACTTCAATCTCCCCCACCCTTGGGCAATACTCTCTCCATCATGAGGCCAAAAATTATATATTCGATTATGATCTTTATGAATTTCACTTGGAGGATAAAACTTGGAATAAAAAAGAGGTACAATTTCCTCCCATGCAATAGATGGACCATCTTTCAATAGCCGATACCACTCCTCAGCTCTGCCTTTCAGTGATAAAGAGAATAGCTTCCTCTTGACCTGGCTCGGTGAAATACCTGCACACTTGAACAACTCGCATAATTCATGTATAAAGAGTAAGTGATCACCCGGATGGACGGTTCCATCTCCTGAATAGCAGTTATCCATAACACGTTCAACAATTTTCATAGGTATTTTAAAAGGATCTAATTGAGCAGGAGGTGGTTGTGGTTCATCCACATGTGCAGTAGTGGTAGTAGTGTTCCCGAATAGGAACCCAAATGGAGAACTCTCCATAGCAAAATAAAATAAAAATAAAAGACATAAATAAAAATGATACTCACAGCACGGTTACCTTTACCAATTCCACTCTTTAATAGCGCTTCACTCCCCGGCAACGGCGCCAGAAAATAGTCTTGATGACCCACAAGTATAGGGGGTGTATCGTAGTACTTTCGATAAATAAGAGTGTCAAACCCAACGAGGAGCAGAAGGTGTTGACAAGTGGTTTTGATCAAGGATTCACTGTAAATACTAGCAAACGGGTTTTTAGGGGTATTTGGTAATGCAAATAAATAAAGTACGAGTAAATAAAAGACAGTAATAATAATTGCTGCAAGTGGCCCAATCCTTTCTTGAGCAAAGGACAAGCCGGTTGTGTAACTTATGATGACCAAACGTTCTCGAGGACACGCGGGAGTTTCTGTCAAGTGCTTTCACTTCATGCCGTTAAATAATCTTTATTGGTTTGATAAGTGTTATGGGGGTGAACATGTGCTAGCGCACTACCCTTTCTAGGATAAATACACACTTGTGATTATACCCCTTGCAAGCATCCGCAACTACAAGAAAGTAATTAAGATAAATCTAACCACAGCCTTAAACTCTAAGATCCTACGCTCCCTGGTGCAATGGTTTCCCAACGGAGGTTTAGGTTTCTGTCACCCCAGCAACCCCACAAGTGGTAGCCAAATACACAATGCATCTCACTAGGCCCATAAATGGTGAAGTATCACGTAGTCGACGTTCACATGACACCACTAGTGAAATAGCACCACAACAAATAAATATCAAACCACTAAATATTACTTAACATAATTCCACTACTAACATCTTGACTTTCCCATGTTCTCAAGAACTAAATGAACTACTCACAAGACATCATATGGATCATGATCAGAGGTGAAATAATGGTAAATAACAATCTGAACATAAACCTTAATTCAACGGTTCCACTCAATAGCATCAACCACAAGAGTAATCAACACCGAGAAAGTTTCCCCTAAGAATTTAACAAGATTCAACTCAAGATGTTACAGCGGGATGGCGTGGTGATGGTGGAGATGAAGGTGCTGGTGATGGAGATGATGATAATGATCCCGATGAAGTCCGGTGCGATGGCGATGATGATGGCGACGATCTCCTCTCTCCGAGAAGGAATTTCCTCAGCAGATTCCTGCCTGCCGGAGAGCTTTTCTCTCTCTGGTGTTTTCCGCCCCGCAGAGGCGGCGGTGTCTATCTCTGAGCCCCCCCCCTTGACTTAGGTTTCCAGGGACGATGAAATACGTGAAGGGGCGATGGCAGTAGTGGGCCAGGGTGCCCTCACCATAGGGCGGCGCGGCCGGGGGCTGGGCCGCACCCCCTGGTGGTGAGGCTGCCCTGTGGCCCCTCTCGCCTCCTCCTTCTGGCTACTTCAGTCTTCTGGTAAAATATAATTTCCTGGTATTTTTCTAGAATTTCCTGATCTTCCGAAATATGGTGTCTTGACGGTCCTTTTTCCAGCAGAATCCTGACTCCGGTAGCAAATCCTCCAATGATCATCAAACATGTAAAAACAGAGGAAACAACATAAGTATCATCTCTAAATGTAAAATATATCAATGAATAACAGTAAATTATGATACAAAATAGTGATGCAAAATGGACGTATCATAAGGCAGCTCATGAGATCTAAACATGAAGCACATGGTGGAGAAGACAACCATCTAGCTACTGCTATGGACCCATGGTCCAAGGTAGACTACTCACTCATCGCGCCGGAGGCAAGCATGGCGATGAAGAAGACCTCCGGTGGCGATTCCCCTCTCCGGCAGGGTACCGGGAAGAGCTTCTGAACCCTCCCGATCTCGGGTCGACGACGGTGGCGGATTGCGATGTGTTTCTAGAAAATTGATCGGGTACTTAGGTTTTTCCCGTGGGGGGGGGGTCTTTATAGGCGAAGGGGCAGCGTCAGAGGTGGACCAGGGTGGTGTCACCCATAGGAGGCGCGGGCCAGGGGTTGGCCGCGCCGCCCTATGGTGAGGCTGGCCCCTGGCTCGGCTCCATCTCCTCTTCGGTGTTCTGGAAGCTTCGTTTAATATCTGGACGTTCGGCTTTTGTTTCGTCCAATTCCGAGAATATTTCCTGTGTAAAAACACAAAAACTGCAGAAAATAGGGAACTGGCACTGTGGCATCTTGTTAATAGGTTAGTTTCGGAAAATGCATAAAAACGCCACGAAGTGTAACAAAACACTAAGCAAATGGTGTAAAAACAAGCATGGAGCATCAAAAATTATAGGTACGTTTGAGACGTATCAGCATCCCCAAGCTTAACTCCTGCTCGTCCTCGAGTAGGTAAGTGATAACAAAAGAAATAATTTTTGAGGTGACATGCACCTACACAATCTTGATCATCTATGTAAAGCATTGAGTGCTGGGATCAAAAGAACTTAAAACATGGGCATGAAAGATATAATCTTGATAGAAGAAACTTAGCAACCATGTTATAACATGAAAAAGCACACATACAAAAGATCATGAAAATGAAACAATGAAAGTCAAACGTGTGTTCAAATCATATGGAAAAACATACAAATGGTTTTCAGCTTGTCCTTCATGAGAGAGCAAAACATAAATGCATATGACACCTTCAAGTTTAAGAGGGCGACTAGATACAAATAATTTAAGAACAAGTGAAACCAACATCATGAATCAATCAATGAAAACTTTGGGACAATGCACATTATACTCAGAATGACAACTATGCTCTCTTAGATGGTGCATAAAGGTAGAAGGTGGTGACTCAACATAAAAGTAAAAGAAAGGCCCCTCGCAGAGGGAAGCAGTGATTGCAAGTTTTATAAACCTTCAAAAATTATGGTACTTACTAGCTTTGAGCTCTCATTGCCCCCATCATAGGCATCTTGAATGGTTAAAGTTAATGCGAATACACTTATGATGCATATGCTTGACAAATCATAAGTTAAAAACCGCATGTCCCGTGAAATACGAATACCCAAACCTCATGCTACTCGACTTAGAGTCCCAAGCAAGCTCTTGTCATTGTAAGTATACACGTATCATTGAGAACCGCCAACGGGGTACCTCCGTGCCCGATGACATGGAACAAGCCCACATCAAAATGACATGACAAATAGACAATGAATACCTCGGCATCTCTTTTATTTACCGTTGGTATAGCTTTTTATTGTGAAATACGTCGTCGAATGTTCACTATGGGCATGCTGTAAATTTCCACCATGAATTATGCATGACTTAGATTAGCGGCACAGGCGTTTCTCTAACACGTATACAAACTCTATGATCCCACAAGATTCCCAAATTATTTCACATCGTGAGTATCCATAAATAAAAGATCACGATATCAACTCAAATAAGAAGTGCAATGTTGAAAGCTTGCCCCATGACGGTATGGCTGGGCTAATTTCCAACTTACAACTTGCAACCATAACAACTCAACATAAGAGAGCCACAATGTCAATTTTTTAAGAACGAGAAAAGTAAAGTGTGCCATCAGGTTCGTGAGAGCTTTACTGACCAATTTTCGCATAACACCAAAAAGAGTTTAATTTAAAGGATAGATAAAAGCAAGTCAAATGTACTTTGGAATAGCAAATTGCTAATAGGTATGTATGGTGGACACATTGTCAAACTTGGTTTTTAGGAGTTGGATGCACGAGTAGAGCTCATACTCAGTACAGAATGAGGGCTAGCAAAAGACTGAGAGCGACCAACTAAGAGAGCAATAACGGCCATAATCATGCAAAGCGACAAAGCAACATTAAAAGAAGCATAAGATGGCATCAAAAGTCAAAAAATAAATGATCATAAAGGCTTATGGCGACTTTGTATGAGTCTAACATGTGTGAGCATGCGCCAAGTCAACCCAAATAAAGTATCAAGGAGAAAACCAAAATAATGCTTCCAAATAATAAAAACAACGCATGATTTTTTTCAAAGGCTCATTAAGCAATCTCAGTCATTTGAGACAAGTCATGCTACAGCAAAACCACTAAGAATACTATCAAAAAGACATCAAGCACGACATGCAAAAGTCTAAGCCGCAGTCTAAACAAGCTCATTTTTGTACCACTTTTTTGCATAATTTTTTTTCTCTTTTCCAACACCATTCGAACCTTTTTGAAACAACTCTTTTGATGAAAACCAACATGGACCAGAGGTCAAAATACACCTTGATGCAAATATATAACAAGATCTGAACAAAAATCAACGTGAAAAACAAAAGCTAAATGCAGTTCTAGAAAAAAGAGAACACTCATTGAACAATAAGAGTGAAAAACGGAGTGTTCTTGGCAAATGAAAAGCAAGACAACTTCTCCAAAAGAAATTTGTTGGGGTCCAACCATTTATTGCAGCAAACAAAACTAAACAAAACTGAAAACTAAAACAACTGATGCTCCAAGAAAAACGCATAATGCATGAAGCAATAAAAATATAGTGTGTTGAAAGGTGACCTGATTTTTGCCGATGAAGAAGGGGTGCCTCGGGGGCATCCCCAAGCTTTGACGCTTGTACCTCTTGGATATTTCTTGGGGTGCATGGGCATCCCCAAGCTTGAGCTTTTTTTCATTCTTCAACTCATCTCATCATTCTCCAATCCCTACACTTGAAAACTTCCTTCATACAAAACTAAACACAATTCTATTAGCAACATTAGTGTAAGCATAATATTGAATCAACCCTTTTTCGGTTCAGATTTTAACTCAAAACCACCACATATAAAGTATATACTACTGTAGCAACTTCCCCAAAAGTTCCGTGATCAAAAGAACTAAAAAAGAAAGCGATCGAGAGGCAAACAGAAATAGTGTCAGAAATCTGTCAAAACAGAACAGCTGACAAAGGTCGATTTTTTAGAGGATTTTCTCTTACTCAAATCAAAAATTGTATAACTAATGAAAGTTTGGATATAACCTGGGGCATATGAACAAGAAATCTCAGGTCAAAAAGATATTCTTAAAATTTTCACGAATTTTTACGGTGCAGCACCGAAATCTGTTTCTGGACAGCAACATCCCCAAATCTTACCTCACTCAAATTAGAGGCTTCTCTTGGCACATTAACGAAATAAAAAGGATAAGGAGCAGTTATTACTGTAGTAATAACTTCCAAGACTCAAATAAAAGAAAAAGAACTGAAAGCAAAACAATGGGTTATCTCCCAAGAGTGCTTTTATTTAACGCCTTTGAGCTAGGCGCAGAAAGTGCGAATCAAGTAATATCGAAAGAGGCATTAAGATCAACTGTAGAAGTATTTTCAACAATAAATTGAATTGTGTCCAAATGAGTTTTCGAGTATTCCTTGTAATCACGCTTTGGTACACTACTTTCATCAAAAATATTTTCAGGACAAATCCAACTAAAATTCTTTTCCAAAGCATCATGAATTCCTACAAGTTTACAAGGTATAGGTACTCTGAAATCTTCATTGGTTGTACCAACAACCTCTACATGCGAGCCAAGCTTATTAAAACGCTTAAAAACTTTCCTAGCTTCAATGACAACATCTCTAAATTCTCTACGCAAAGTTTTCAAGATAAAAGCTTTCTTTTCGGGATCTTCAATATCATGAAGCTTAAGAAACATGTGTTGCATAAAAGGATTAAGGCTGGCAAACCTAGCTTCCAACATGTGAACTAAATAAGCAGAAGCAACTTCATAACTAGGAGCAAGCTCAGCCAAAGATTTTTCCTCAACATCTTTATGCATACTAATATGATTAAAGAAATCCTCGATGTTACTTTTCCTAATAATAGAACCACTACCTACTGAGAGGTCCTCCAAGACGTACTTAGGAAACAACATAATGAACTAAAAGTAAAGAAACAACAACTATAAAGAAAACTTTTTTTTTGTATTTTTGATAAAACGATGCAAGTAAAAATAAAGTAAAGCAAAACTAAAACAAAGTAAAGGATGTGCGTGCGAAACTCCCCTTGCAGAAGTCTTCTTTTTCCCCGGCAACGGCGCCAGAAAATTCTTGCTGCTTGCGGAGGTGTTGATGTAAATCACCGTCCAGTTGGGAACCCCAAGAGGAAGGTATGATGAGTATAGCAGCAAATTTTCCCTCAGTAAGAAACCAAGGTTTGTTAGTCAAGGAAAAAGCCAAACTCCAGAAGGTGATGCTTGCTAGCCTAGTGACTTCCAACAAGGGCGCCGTTTACGACACTTGTTAGTGCGTCTTCAACTAGTAGCAACGTGGAACCTGTACACAACACAACCAAATACTTTGCTCCCAACTTACGATGAGGTTGTCAATCTCACCGGTTTGTTGTAAACAAAGGTATGAGCGTATCGAGTGGAAAGCAATAGTAGTATGCGAGAAAGTAAACAATGCGAGTAAAGTAAACATGTAATAGCAATATAAAGGAAATTGGACCGGGGTCCACAGTTCACTAGTGATGTCTCTCCATAAGATAAATAGCACATGCTGGGTAAACAAATTACAGTTGGGCAATTGATAGAATAAAGATAACGTGCATATGTCGCAAGGATCACTATGAGATTTACTCTGGGCATTACAACAAAATACATAGACCGCCATCCAACTACATCTATGACTAATAATCCACCCACGGGGATATCGTCCGAACACCCCATGAGTATTAAGTTGCGAACAACAGATAACTGCATTAAGCAAAGTGTGTAATGTAAACAAAGCAGATGCCCTTGGACATAAGAATGTTGTTTTATCCCTAGTGGCAACAGCACATCTACAACCTTAGAGGTTTCTGTCACCCCCCCAGATTAAATAGAGGCATGAACCCAACTATCGAGCATAAATACCCCCTCTTGGAGTCACTAGTATCTACTTGGCCAAGATAGCTACTAGCAACGGAGAGCATGCAAGATCATAAACAACATAGAGATAACATAAGATATATGATTCAGCACATCAACTCAACATAACACCAATATTCATCGGATCCCAACAAACACAACATGTAGAATTACATAACGGTGATCTCGATCATGTAAGGCAGCTCACGAGATGTAAACATGAAGCACATGGTGGAGAAGACAACCATCTAGCTACTGCTATGGACCCATGGTCCAAGGTAGACTACTGACTCATCGCGCCGGAGGCAAGCATGGCGATGAAAAAGATCTTCGGTGGCAATTCCCCTCTCTGGCAGGGTGCCGGGAAGAGCTTCTGGACCCTCCCGATCTCGAGTCGATGACGGTGGCGGATCGCGATGTGTTTTTGGAAAATTGATCGGGTACTTAGGTTTTTCCCGTCGGGGGGGGGGGGGTCTTTATAGGCGAAGGGGCAGCGTCAGAGGTGGACCAGGGTGGTCTCACCCATAGGGGGCGCGTGCTAGGGGCTGGCCGCGCCGCCCTATGGTGACTTGGTGAGGCTGGCCCCTAGCTCGGCTTTGTCTCCTCTTCGGTGTTCTGGAAGCTTCGTTTAATATCTGGACGTTCAGCTTTTGTTTCGTCCAATTCTGAGAATATTTCCTGTGTAAAAACACAAAACAGCAGAAAATAGGAAACTGGCACTGTGGCATCTTGTTAATAGGTTAGTTCCAGAAAATGCATAAAAACGCCACGAAGTGTAACGAAACACTAAGCAAATGGTGTAAAAACAAGCATGGAGCATCAAAAATTATAGATACGTTTGAGACGTATCAGTGGGTTCCTCATCGTTTAGTGTGATATTGAATGAAGGGAAAATTAATCCAACAAAGTATATCAAAGCTCACGTGTTTATTGATATAAGTAAGCCTTTAGTTCAGTTTGTGACATTGATGTTTTGCAAGAGAAGAAAAGATGCCCAACGTTATATGAAACAACTTCTATATTTTTGTCATTTATGTGTCCTTATTGGCCATGTCTTGGAAGAATGTGGTGATGGTATCCTTGCAGTCAAGGATTATGGATGGGGAGATTGGATCCTTTGGCACTTTGAACCACTAGCCCGAGGAGGAGGTAGACGTGGCATTGATCAAGGTGGTCGGGGGAGGGGGTGGGTATGGACTTGGGTTTGGAGGATCTAGGTGACCCTAATCGACCTTTGTGGGGTGCTAGAAAACTTCTCATGGTGGGAGATGGTTCGGTGAACACTAATACTGCCCTAGCAGGTGTAACCAGACAGACTGTAAGTGTGGTGAGGAAAGTCTTGTTGATAGAACATACTGCAATTGTCCTGTGGGTAAGAACTTGATGACTACTCCATAGAAGATACATGATAGTAAATGGAGAAAGAAAGCTGGAGAAAATGCACGGAGACAATACTGATGATGATATGGGATCGGTGGCCTCCTTCGAGGAGAACCGATGGGAGCAATGATAGCCATAGGTTGGAACTGCCATGGAATGAAACTTCTCGGGTGATTCGGGCTCTTCAGAATGTCGTGAGGCAAATAAAACTAGATGTGGTTTTCATGTCTGAACTGCATTTGGATAAACCTATGGCAGAAAAGTTGATGCGTAAAATGAAATTTTATAAGTTATCAGGTCATGAGAGTTATGGTGGAAGTGGTGACTTCATCATAATGTGGAAGAAAGAGATAACAATACAAGCGAAAAGGGTGGAAAGGGTTTTATTGATGTATAATTATTGAAGGGGAGCAAGAATTTTATTTAACTGAGTTCTATCGTGAACCTAGTTGGGAGAATAAATATAAGCCATGGGAGTACATTTGTGGCATGCACTCCAATAGACTATACCATGGCTATTAGTGGAGGACTTCAATAAAATTATTTTTTCATGGGAGAAAGGGGGAGGAGTTCCTCATGCTACGTGATATATGACGATATTTCAAAATTGTTATCAGATAGTGGTTTGGAAGACTCGGGATCTACTAGTGACATATTCACATAGAGAAGAGGAAGATTAGAGAATGGGAAGATTAGAGAGAGACTAGATCAGGCTATTGCTAATGCAGACTGGAATAATATTTGTTCCCATAACAAAGTTGTTGACAGATAATGGCAAAAGGTGATCATAAGCGTATGTTAATACTCAATTCTTGTCGTGGCCCATGAAAATCATCAATTTCCAAAGAAATTGGAGGTCTGTTGCCCTCGGGGGGAAATAGTGGATCTGATCATGCAAAATGCATGTAATAGGACTTCGGCTAGGGGCTAGGCCCAAAGCTCATGCAAAAAATGAGAGAGGTGCACATGGAGTTGCGTGCATGGGATCGGACGGAGTTGAAGTGACTTAAGTAGAGAATTGATCAACTCAAGGCTGAGTTAGAATCGTTGAGAAGGGTCGAATCTTGAATGAGTCAATCACCGAGCAAAAATTAATCTAGATAAAAATTGAATTATTGCTTGAGCTGGAACATATACATTGGGTATAGAGGGGGGATTGTCTCTGACACCATAACACGAATACAAAAAAAAATCATAACTTTGCAAGCACAAGGATTAAACATCTTATTGATGATGTTGAAAATAAATCGAATGATTCATATGGTATGAGAATTTAATTAAGTTTACTTTGAAGGGTTGTTCACATCAGAGGTGCATACGCCTAGTAATGACATGATGAGCAAGGTTCCATCGAACATTACCACAAAAATGAATCAAAGCTCGCCCTTTTTTTTACCGAAGATGAAGTAAAAAGACTCCTTTTTTAGATTAGAGATCTCAAGGCTCATGGACCGGATGGTCTTCACTTGATTTTTTTATAAAAGATATTGGTATCTATTGGGAGTTGATTTAACTTCAGATGTCATAACACTGGAATAAACCGTGAGGGGTGTAATTATACAATGCTGAAAATTACGCAGTATCGTCCTATAAGCTTGCGCAATGTTGTATATAAGGTGATTTTGAAGATGCTCACGTTAAGGCTAAAGCAAATTTTTCCTAAATTATTGATCAAAACCGAAGTGCATATATGCCATGGATGCTCATTACCAACAAGAAGAAGTTAGGGAAGAAAGGTTATTGTGCGTTAAAGTTAGATATGCATAAAGGGTATGGCGGCGTGAAGTGGTGATTTTTTTGGAGAAAATGGTGATTAAAGTAGGTGGAGTGGTGGTAGATAAAACAGAAGGAAAAACCTTGAGAGAGGAAACATTAAAACACGACTTAGCTAAGATATGGCTTGGTTCAGTCAGAATTTGCTTCACGTGGATAAACGAAGCCGAAAAAAACCTTTCACTATGAACTTGATGTCAGCAACCACGATAGCAACAGATAACCTATTCAAAGTCGAAGAATTGAGACATTAGATGAGAGATATGCACCAAGCAAAAAAATGATGTTGGATCTGCTTCATTTAGACTTCCCCAACCCCAAGCATATGGTTTGGGGAAGTTCTCACAAGATTTTCATTGTGGCTTCATAGAAACGGGATAGGATGACACAAGCTTAAAATTCCGAAATGTACGGAGATAGACAGTCCGCTGTAAAAAAATATGGTCTTCTTTATTCAAACTTCCTCTTTATATTTGTAATGTTATCTTTATATTTATAATTTTAAGATGTACTACTATTGTAGTATATATCAAGAGGGGAGGAATCTTGAAGGTATTAAAATTTGGGTCTACCATGGCAAAACGCTTTTAAATGTCACTACTTCCTCTGACTTATATTATTTTTTATAAATATAAATATATTTAACACTAAAATATATTTAGATATATCTGTATTTGTGAAAATTAATATAGGTCTGAGAGCACATTTCTAAATCCAAGTCGAATCTAAATCGGGCCCCCTTTTTCCAAAAGAAAACTCGACATGTCCTATCTCGCACCAATCTCAAGGCCGTACCGGCGGACCACAAAACCGCAGATCCCATCGCACCCAGCCGACCCGCTTCAGTTGCGCACACACAACAGCGAGAAGGGGATTTTTTTCCAGCTAGGGTTTTAGGCAGCGATGGGTTCAGCCAGCGACGAGACGGCGGCGGCTGCGGCTGCGGCGGCGGCGGCGGCGGGGGAGGGCGTCCCCGCGGGGGAGGCCGGACCGGACTCCAAGGACCTGCAGCAGCAGAGCAAGGCCCTGGACAAGCTCACCGACCACGTCGAGGATCGCCAGCTCGATTCCTCCCGCGTCCAGTCCGTACGTCTCTCTCGAACTCCAATCCCACGCTCTTATCGATTCGCGTATTCCGGCGCATCGTTTTTGAGAATTAGGTTTGGATCGACGATGCACTGGCTCGTTAGTAAGCATATCGGAGCGACGAGCTGGAAGATTACGATATTGGTGTAGCCGTGGGGGCATGATGAATCGCTAGCATGAATTAGTTCTGTGCCACTTCCCTGCTTCGTAGGGATGAGACGCTGCAGTTTAATCCTCCGTGCAGGACTAATCTGTGCCTGGAAGCGTGTTTGTGCTAGTACTATTATTCCGTTCTTTCCAGTCAGAATCATTTCAAATGTCTTCTGAATCCTGGTCTATTAGTTGAGCATACTATGTGTTTCTGCTTGTTGGGTGCAAAGTATATTTTATTTTGAAACGGGGGCAAAAGCTTTACCCCAATCTATTAAGAAGGAGTTTGTAGCAACAAACAAGCAAAAGCTAAAAAAGTATTACAAAGGAGCCTACTCTCCCGGAATAATTTAACTCAACCGCTTAGCGCCTGCAGTGACCCATAAACTTGCCTTTTTATTTAATTTAACAATGAAAGCTTGTGGTACATGCAATATCTGTATTCCGTGATCCTCCATATTGTCGTTATTGTCGCCGAAACCGATATTATCCAATCTACTGTCTGAAGATGTCGGATCTTAGCATGCACGGCACACAACTTACATGTTCTAGCAGCTCCCTGTATTTTGTCTACCACCACAAAATTTCCGTAATTCCCTTTGTTTGTTTCTACGACTGTGTGTACAAACCTTCCTTAAAATTCTTCTAAGACAATAACATTATGTCAGAGATTCAGTTTTAACATTTGATGGTTGCTAGTCAATTGCAAGTTATCATTTTTTAACTGCAATATAATCCAAAATTCTGTAACTTAGAAAGCTATTGAATATGCTATGAGTATGGCCTCTGAAAAGGGCTGCTTGAGCAGATATACAGTTCAAACCTTCAAGTCCATCCATAAACCGGTTTAATTAGATGAGTTTGAAGGAGTTGTATAGATGGCTCTGAAAGAGACAGCTACTAGCAGTTAGCTGATGCCTTCTTATAGTAACTGTGTGCTAAAAACATCATGTAAGGAAATTATCTAGAAGTAAGATGTAGAAGGTTGGACGATAGATATCTATGTTCAGTTGTGATACATTTGGAGTACCTTGGTGAAGCTGATAGATCGTTGTTTCTTTTACAGGCCATGGCAGCTCTTGCTTCATCTAAAGAGGCTGACTGGAATGCTATGAGACTGAGGTTAGTATTGAAAATATTCACAGCTATTATTTTATGCAAGAAAATTGCCGTATGTCAATGCACTATTCTTTTGTAGTTTTTACTGAATACAATTACCACATCTTTAGTGAATGACAGAGGTGACTAGCAACTGAACATGAAAGATTGTATGTAATGTTCAGTTTGAATACGAGCTTTGCCTGCTAGAAATTTTAGCTTCATTTTTTATTAAGGCTGTTAACATATTAGGTTAGCACTTTATGAATGAACAAGCCAGCAGCTCAGACTGCTTACGGTTTCGTTATCACATTATCTTTTTGTCTGATAGCTTTTTGGCCTGATGAAAGAGCAAGGCTAGTAAGGATAAATAAACGAACATAAAAGAAACAATTCTAGCACAATGATAGTGGATGTTAGATCATTTGTACTTCACAATTTGTGCGCCTGAGTTTGTAACCGCCGCTGGCCAGCCAGATCACGGTGCTGCTGGTTCTTGCCGAGGCCGCCACCCACTACCCGCCCCTGACCTGCCCCTGCCTAGGCTGCATCCTGCCCCTGCCCAGGCCGTTGGCCGTCGGCCACCCTTACCCAGGCTGCCACCACTAGGGCGGTAGGGCCTGGGGTTAAGTCGTCCAGGAGCCGCTGGCGTTGCCTCTTTGTTCTAGCTACTGTGGTTGGCTAGATGCTATATGCCCAGTGTACAACATATTTGCAAGAGGAAAAAGTGATGTCCTGGAGACACTACAGCAAACAAGCAGCAGCACATAACCCTATTTCTCAATCTCTCTCACTTCCTTTCTGAATGAGCAACCAGCAGCAGGTCTCTCAATTTCTCAGTCTTTCTAAATTAGCAACCAGAAACCAGCACATGCGGTCTGGGCACGGGCTGGGGATGTGGAGGGCGGAGGTTGTTTGAGGGCGGGCGCCAATGCCTGGTCTTGCTGGCCGCCGGAGGCGCTCCTACATGATCCCCGTTACTTCGCTCTAGCTAGGAAGACGAACAGGATGAACAGGTACGAGGGGAACAATGTGCTCTATGTATGTTCTGGGTTAATTTTACTACGATAATGAACTGGTATACAGGATGGAAAGCTGTTGACATGGTGAGAAAAAACGGATCAAAACCTGTCAAACAGGAAAGGGGTAATTCTGAACGGTTTATAGAATTCAGGGTTGAATATTGAACCATATCAACTTCAGGACAAGTTTAGGGGGGTAAATTGGTCTTCTCTCGTGCTGGTATGTTAGGGTATGTTTGGATTGTGAACATAGTGTGTCTTATCAATTTGCCAATGTTTGGTTTTGCCAACATTTTGGCATGCCCACGCCCCTTTGCAAGTTCTGCTCCATCTTTCTAGCCAATTTTGACCAGTTCGTGGGCAGGTAAAAAAACAACTCACCCAAAACTGTGGGCAGGAAAAATCCCAACCAAAGTTGTGTCTAGCCAGTTTTGGGTAGGGCAACCTTGGGCATAAACCAGACATCAGTATTTCTGTGAGCCATGTCAACTCTAAATGGCCTTGAAAAAGAATCTTAGATAAATGGGTTTGACCTTGTTCTCCTAAAAATGTTGTTCACAACTCATGGGATTGTTATAACGAAATCGTGTTTTTTGCTCGTTCACCAGGGAGAAAGAATTAGCTGCTGTCAAGATCAACCCTACTGATGTTGAGATTATCGCCAACGAGCTTGAGGTGGCATCTTAAGCCTTCACTGTAACAAACATTTTTTTAATGCTCTGAAGGCCCCTTCTAAAAACTCTCTGAATGTGCAGTTGGACAAGAAGATTGCAGAGAGGACGCTACGGGAGCACAAAGGCGATGCTGTTGCTGCTGTTCGGTTCTTGCTTCGCTAGATCTGACACATGTTACCCGCATACAAATGATTTCGTTCAATTCTGTAGGCCATGCAAATGGGCCTGTACTTTGTGTTCTTGTTGAGGGGATTTGTCTGTATCACAAAGAAACAGTCATGTTCTGCATACATGTAGAACTTATGCTTTTATGAACTGCAAAACCTGTTTCTGTTCTTGCACAAAATTCCAAAATAGACTAAGAAGTTCATTGGTGTTTATATCAAAACGGTTCATATACCTGCATGAGATGCTTGGTTGATTTGGAGATCCTGATTGCTACTTTCGCAAGAACAAAAAAGTGACATGATAGTGGTTTTCTGTTGTATAGGAGAATAGATCAACGCATTACAAAGGACATCCATATCTCTATAGATCTAAGCCACGGTTGAAACAAACAAACAAACTAGATTTACAGGGTTAACCGCGGTAAGACAAAAGTAGCATGGATTCTAACCGAGGGAGTATTTCACTACAAGATGTTCATAAAGCCTTCAAAGTATTTCACAATTGATCACATGGCAAACTGATGTGCTTGATTTCTTCTGCTACATTATTTCGTCCATCGGTTTTGCCCGGTATTGTTATGCAGCTTCAAGAACACGGAATTTCGACCTGTGATTTAGTTTACTCTTGGATTTTAAAGATGCAATCGCAAACAGGGTACTTGAGTTAAAGATTTCAAGCCATCGATAAGTAACTACATTTCGTTGCGAGACTAAGTACTTAACTTGCAACTAAACCAATTTAGCAAATCAGTTTCTGCTTCATCTTCCTTTGTTAGCATAACCTTGTGGTAGGTAAATTTAGACTATTTTACTAAACGACTACTCAACAACAATCACAATCACAATCACATATGAGAATACTATTGCTCTCTATATTCCACACCACTTCGATGTCAAGTACGGTGCCGTTCACCATTTTCTTTCAGAACATGATTTTGTGCATTCTCATGAAAATTTCGAGCTAAGAAAATTTCGGCCACATTTGACAACAGATTATTTAGGAAATTAGTTTCCCATAATGACATAAATTATAATGGTGGCAATGAGGCACAATTCGAGTGGGGCTTCTCTGTATCACAATGGGGCGGTAATTTTTGGCATAATACATGCAGAAGAACTTACATTCCATGATGCTTCAAAACCATTCCATGAGTTCATTGGTGTTTGTATCTTGTATCATTGTATGAGATGCTTTGTTCATTTGGAGGTTCAGAGGAATATTTTCGTGAGAACAAAAATGACATGATGGTAAGAAATTATCAAGGATTTTACTATTACCTGACCAACATACACACTTCTGCTACCTATTTCGTCCTGTTTGGTTTTGCTGTCCAGCTTTGACAAGAGTGGAACTTTTATTCTCGTGAACTTAGAATCCATTCTAGTACATGTATAACTACTTTTACAAAAGAGTATTTCACTAGATTTTTCATTGCAACAAACCATAACCACCAAAAAGGGTGCTGAAATAAATGAAAGCACACAAACATTCTCAACCAAAACATAGTGACGAAGAATATCTTAAGTACAGTTATAACAAAAGGCAAAAAGGCCCACAGACTTATCAATGGAAAGTAGTATGATTGGCAGAGGCAATGAACTATCAAAGTATAGAGAAAGAAAAGCACGATCAAATGAATGAAGTGAAAGAAAGATCACATTAACAAATAATAATCAAGAGAAGCGAATGAACTAACAAAATAGACGGCAACAAGAATTACTAATGGACGACAGACATAGTTTTAACATCTGTTACACCACGACCGACAGCAACATAGTCTCAAGCATTACGCTACCAATATCACGACAGATCATTACGGTACAAGACGACTCAATAGAAATAAAGTAGCTCTCCTAACAGAAAGAGCAAGTAGCAAAACACGACCCAAAAAGCTTAGAGCTTGTCCTCGAACTCAGACAGAGGAGTCATCGTTTCCTTGAGCCCCTTCCTCTTGCGGATATCCTTGACAAGGTTGAAAGACGGCGAGTCCACCTCCAGAGGATCAGAGTTCATGATGTCCCAGTGATCAAACACGCACTGAGGGAAGGCCTGGCCAGATGTGGCGGCCCTGAGGGTGGCCGAGAAACCGAAAGACTCGATGACGGGGAGGTAAGCCTTGATGTTGTACAGTGGGGTACCTGGCCTCTGCATCTCCTCAAACACGTGCCCTCTCTTCTGGTTAAGAACACCATAGATGCCACCCAGTGCACCCTCCGGGGCCTGGATCTCAACCAGGTAGACTGGCTCCAGCAGCCTTGGCTTAGCAGTGAGCTGGGACGCAAAGATGACCCTCCTGGCAGTTGGGATAACCTGGCCACCACCCCTGTGAATAGCATCAGTGTGGAGGACAACATCACAGACCTCAAAGCAGATACCACGCATGTTCTCGTCAGCCAGTGCGCCTTCCTTTGATGCCCACTGGAAACCAGCAACCACGGAGTCCTTGATCTCATTCAGGTACTGCACTCCCTTACACATATCAACAACCATGTTGGGGCCAGTGGTCTCAGGTCCAAAGCACCAAATCTTCTTGGCGAGATCCTTGTCCCATCCGAACTCCTCAGAGAGAATCTTGGAGCGCACCTTAGGATCATCACGTGGGCCAATGCGTCCATCATCAATGGCCTCAGGCAAACCCTCCTCCAAGGGGCGAGCTTCCATGTAGAGACGGTTGTGCTTGTTTGGGGACTTGGCCATAACAGTACGGCAGGACTTGTCCAGAACAGTCTCACGGAAGGAGACAACAGGAGGGGAAACAATAATTTCAGCACCACCCATGAAGTCATCCTGCAGATCCTTCAAGCAAATCTCAAGGTGAAGCTCACCAGCACCAGCAATGATGTGCTCACCAGACTCCTCAATAGAGCAGAGGACCATAGGATCAGACTTGGCCAGCCGCTTCAAACCTTCAACAAGCTTAGGAAGATCAGACGCCACCTTGCACTGAACAGCAACACGCACAACAGGGGACACAGAGAACTTCATTGCTCTGATTGGGCAGGCATCAGTTTCCTTCTCGCCTGTCAGGGTTGCATTCTTCGTGATGAACTGATCCAAACCAACCAAAGCAACAGTGTTACCACAAGGAACATCCTCAACTGACTCTTGTTTCTTTCCCATCCAGATAACAGTACGCTGCACACTCTTCACGTAGAGATCCTTCTTCTGGCCAGGAACGAAGTTGGGGCCCATGATACGGACCTTCATGCCAGTTGCAACCTTTCCAGCAAACACACGACCAAAGGCAAAGAATCTGCCCTTGTCAGAAGCTGGAATCATCTTGGAAACGTAGAGCATAAGAGGACCGTCAGGGTCACAGTTTCTGATGGCATTTGCATATATATCATCAAGAGGGCCCTCATACAAGTTCTCAACACGATACCTCTGCGCCTTTGAGGGTGAGGGCAGGTGATACACCATCATCTCAAGCAGAGCACGACTGGCAGGCAGCCAAGTTTGCATGACACGCTTCATGAGAGGCTTGCCCATTAGGTCCTTCTCATCATTCTTCATGGTAATACCAAGCTTCTTCAACATAGGCCACAGCTTATCCTTCTGATCATTCATACAGATCGCAATGATTTGCTTGATCGGCTCATAGCAGAACTGAACAAAACCTCTCTTGCAGGTTGCTGAGCCGGTGTTCTTTGTCGTCCATTTCTTTGTGGCTGGGTCAAAGAAGTTCTCACCCCACAGCCTCTCCATCATCTTTGATTCATCAACTCCAAACTTGGAGGCATACATCTTGGCAAAGTTTGTAAGGGTAAAAGCCCACCCATGCAAACCAGCAGAGAATGCAACAGTCCCCTTCTCTGGGTACACTTGGACATCACCAAGGAGTACATCTTCATATGTTGCCATGATGACATTGGCATTTTCAATGACACGGGAGAAAGTCTGATAGGCCTCCTCACCTTCCACTTGAAGCTCAAGGAAACACCTGTCCATCTTGTTGACAGTCAGAACAGGCCTAATCCTCTCACCAAGAGCCTGGCGCAG
Source organism: Dactylis glomerata (assembly GCA_007115705.1). Lineage (NCBI taxonomy): Eukaryota > Viridiplantae > Streptophyta > Magnoliopsida > Poales > Poaceae > Dactylis > Dactylis glomerata. The sequence continues at coordinate 2,305,997 of QXEO01000906.1, read as the reverse complement.
CACAGTCTCAGTCTGCACACAGACACCCTCAATACAGTCAACAACCACCAAAGCTCCATCAGTGATACGAAGAGCAGCTGTGACTTCCGAAGAAAAGTCAACGTGGCCAGGCGAATCAATCAGGTTGATCAGGTATTCATTTCCATCTCTCTCTCCCTTGTAACTTGCAAGTGATTCATCAGTCATCTCATAGAAAAGAGAGATACCAGTGGATTTGATTGTAATACCACGTTCTGCCTCATCTGCACGGGTATCAGTCATGCGAACATCACCAGCAACTTCCTGGGCAATAATACCAGCAGCAGCCACAAGGGAGTCCGTAAGCGTAGACTTGCCTGTAAATATAAATAGACCATTTAAGTATTGGATAAAATAAGTACAGGTTTTGAGTAGAATTCATATGAGTAGACAACTGAAACATATAAGATCTAGAAGCATAGACTTGCCTGTAAATATGCACACATTGAAAATTAAATATGAAAATAGGATAAATAAGACATTTTAGACATGGCTAAACACAATCTAGTGTTACATTGAAAAGCAACACAAGATCAACAAATTTTAAGCACTTAGTACAAGAGAGAAAATTTTAGAGCTCAACACTCATAATAAATACTACAGTTAACATGAGTGCACACCAAACTGGGTAGATTTGAACAGTAGAACATAATTTATATGTGTAGACAACTGAAACATATTAAAATTTAAGACAGAAGTATGAACCAACAGTGCAATACATCAAAAAATAAAAGAATAAAATAAGATATATCAGATATTTTGTAACATTACTGAACGCAAACTACTGGGATATAGAAAACCAACACATATAAGACCAACGGATTTTAAGTAATTAAGTACAAGAGTGCAAATTTCAGAGCTTAAAACTTGTAATAAATACTGCAGCTAACATGAGTGCATAGCAAACTGGGAAGATTCCAGACCTAGGTATAGCCAACATTTACATTTAAATGTAGCAGAAAATTGGTAACATAATGAGCAGTACTGGTAAATTCCAGGACACAAATATGATGAATTGATAATTTTAGTATGACATTAATCATTTAAATGAATATTGGACAGCTAATTAAATTAAACCTATATAAAAGAAAATGACTAAAAAACATAAATCAACAAGATTTAACAGTACAATTTTTTTATAAATGGGGCACTGTTCGCAGTTCTGGCACATACCATGGTCAACATGAGCAATAACAGACATGTTCCGGATATTATTTTTCTTGTCCATAATCCTGCGGAGCTCCTCCGCTGTAAACTTCACCATCTTGACTACTTTTGAATATTCCTCTCAGAATATAAATTCCTGTTAAAAGAATAGCAAGCCATTAGATTCAGAACAAGAATCAGGTGTGAATAACTAAACATGAAAATTGTTAGTGATTGTTGCCGACTCAAATGTGCTCTTAACATTGTCAGAAACACACAAGTATTGAAAACCATTTTTCACTAACAGCCCGACACATTCAAGTATGCAACAACGAATGATACAATGTTCAGAAAACATAATTGTCATTAGTGCACAGCAACATATATTTAGAACACTTAGCATGATCGTTTGTGAGCTAACGAGACAGTGTTCAGAAAGCCTAACTGTCCAAAGTGCACTGAGAAAGGCAGCAACAAATAAGCATAGCAATGAGCATGACAGTTTGCAAAAAAAAGTAGCGCATCAAGATATTTATGAGAACCCTAAACTGTACTTGCAAACAATGGTGCTCCACCAATGAATGGGCTGCAGAGCAATTATGCACATGGATAATATATTTTCACTAACTAAACCTTCAGGTACATCCAGGTACATAAAAGTAGCAAAACGATGTTACAAAAAACGACTAAAAACAATAACATCTTAAAGTAGCAAAACGATGTTACAAAAAACGACTAAGCAAGCTTGCACGTGCTGACGACAAAGTGACTGTTAAGACATGGAGCTAGAATTTTACTATCACATAACATAACAAATACTCAAACACACAAGAAAAATCTGATACTACTCAAATTACACAAGTCAACTCAAGATTAATCAGGAAAGCAAACTCAGATGCAACGATTCTCCACTTATTTACACATCAAACTAAATTCAAGCGAGGCTAGCAGTGATATCTCGATGTTCTCCACGCTAAAACAGACATCAGATAACAGAATCGACAAGGTTAAGGTGGACAAAAGCATGCGAGCATAAGCTACAGCTTGAACAATCTAGTGAAACCGACAAAAGTACGCAGTAACAGAGCGCTAGAACGATAGATCCGTGCTAGACACGACGGAATAACAAGTGTCTACCGCTACTGCTACTACCAGGCGAACATCTGCTACGTCTTAGCGACCAGGAAACAGCAGATCTGCGATGTTTAAGGACAGGGAAAACACATACAATCCTACCGACGAATCCAGGAAACTAGAGCGCATCCAGCGAGACTAAGACGAGCAAAATAAACTAGGATCCTATCTGCGAAGCAAGAGCGCATCGAGCGAGACTAACAAGCAAAATTGAATACGCAGCAGCTAGTAAGGACGCATCGCCGAGCTCCAGGAAGCAACCGAAGAAACGAGGAGGCGGCGACAAGGGACGGGGATCTCACCTTCGCTTCCGCCTCCCGATCGGAGCGGAGACGAGGAAGCGGCGGCGGCGGGTTTAGGGGACTGGGGGAGGAAGAAATGGTGGGGGGGAGGAATTAGGGTGCGCCTGCGGGTATTTATATGCGGTGGGCAGGGATACGCTATCATCGGTGAAAGGCGGAGAGCGAGCACGCGAGTCCGGTCCAGAAGCGAAGGAGGCTCGGTCGAGTGACGGCCCGGCCCAAGATGTGCGTGAGAATCTTCTTTTTAGGGAGAGAATTTTCTCTTTTTTCTGAGAGCACGTAGAAGTTCCTTGTTACGCTTCTGGCTGGAAATAAAATACTAGTACTTCTCATTAGGATGGACAAGTAGGCAGAGAGTTCGTGGTTGTTTGCATAGCGTAAGATTAGCTACTACTCTCTTCTCATTAGGATCGGATAATGCTCTCTCCATATTCTACTACAGATTCGGATTAGAAACAAGGCGGATTCGGACAGGATATAAAAATTATCGGATTACATGCAAGAAGAGAATATTTTGCCATTGCAAATAGGCGAACAAAAAGTTATTCAAAAGAAGAACATAGTGGCAAATCATTCAAAACTTCACCAATGTGAAGATCGTGGTACTTATTACAGAGAGAAAGATAGTACCTAAATAATAATTAAGCAAAGGTTCTCAACTTCTCATGCAGTTTTTATTAAGATCTTATTAGGAAATAAAAGCAAGCAACCGGTAAGTAGGAAGCGTGACACCCTCGACTTCTCATGTCCACTTGTGTCTTCCTCTTACTGTGAGTAGGATGAGATATAATCAGATTGTATATCTGCCAAGTAGAATAATAATTCACTATTACTTATGAAGAATGAAATAGTCAGAATAGATATGCATACCTAAATTGGTTGCTCATAATCATTTGATCGGCTTCATTCTTCAATATCCATGCCCTCCTTATCCTACGTATTGGAAGTTCAAGAATAGCAGGTAATAAGGTAATCAGACATGTATGACATTTGGCAAAAAGAAACAACAATGATGTTCAACAGGCAGTAAGACATACTCTCTCTTCTACGGATGAAGTACACAAGAAATCAATTCTTTCATCATCACTGCCAGCTTCGTCTCGTGCCTACAAATTAAATCCAGAATATATATTACATCAATACATCATGTATGTGGCAGTAATGATCAAAAATGCAGTTTCATTTCAAATTGATCAAGAGCTAGACAAAGAGCCGTACCTTTCTGTCAAGCTGTTCCTCAAGACTCATATTAGCAAAAAGTGTTTCCACAACTTCTAGATTGTTCACGATAGAACCAAGCCCAGCCCCTCTTTTAGTGTCGCCTTTTCTAGATGCTGCCACCCAATCTTTTGTACAGATCAATGCTTCTACAACCTGGGGGTCAAGACTACTACGAAATGGGTCTATAACACGACCACCAGCACTGAAAGCTGATTCCGAGGCAACCGTGGACACTTGAATGGCCAAAACATCACGAGCAAGCATTGACAGAACAGGATATACATCTTGATGAGTTTTCCACCATGATAAGATATCAAACTTAGCAAAAGCATCCTTTGAAAACGTTATTGTTTCTGCCATGTACTTATCCAAGTCAGTGTCACCTTCGTTAGACACATGGTTGCCGTGCTGAGACGGAAGTAATCATCTTCCTCTTCTTCCATAAAATCAGTAGCATGTTTTTGGGCAGTAGCAGTAGAGTTAGGTCCAGTAGTACTCTGTGAGTACGTCAAAGCATATGCAAGATACATCTTTTTCACAACAATGAGCAGCTCTTCTACTTTACTATGATACAACAGATCCCCATGAACCTTCCTCATATAATGCTCTATTCCACTTCTCTTGTATCTAGGGCCTAGAAAGAAGGCAACTGCAAGAGCAAGATTTGACTTGTGCCAATACTTATCGAACTTAGTTTGCATAGAGGCTGCCATCTTTTTAATAGTAGCATCGCTACTTCTATTCCAGCCAGATATTAAAGCCTTGATCTCACAGAAGCCTTTATAGAATAAATTTGTTGTTGGATATTTATTACCTGATAGTAGAGTAGTGAGATCATCAAACTTCTTCAAGCATCTACAAAGAGTAAGTGCCTTCTCCCACTCAGCAGCTGTTGGAGCAATCTTGTCAAACATTTTTTTATCAATCTCATGTAGCCTATCTGCGTCTGTATCCATCGGATTTGAAAATTCGCATACCATATCCTTAAAAACGGATGCGGATGCGGATCGGAGTGGAAATTATCCGTACCATTTACGGCCCTAATTGGAGGCTCTAAGCCGCCGTCAACTCTGGCCCGTCGTCCCAACAAGCAAGCATGCAACAATTACTACCAAGCTCATTGAGCTCCCCCGTGATACGTCTCAAATGTATCTATAATTTTTGATGCTCTATGCTTGTTTTTACACCATTTGCCTTGTGTTTCGTTACACTTCGTGGCGTTTTTATGCGATTTCCGGAACTAACCTATTGACAAGATGCCACAGTGCCAGTTCCCTGTTTTCTGCTGTTTTTGTGTTTCAGAAATGCTACTGATACGTTCATTTTGCATCACTATTTTGTATCATAATTTACTGTTATTCATTGATATATTTCATATTTAGAGTTGATACTTATGTTATTTCCTTTGTTTTCACATGTTTGATGATCTTTGGAGGAGTTGCTGCCGGAGTCAGGATTCTGCTGGAAAAAGGACCATCAAGGGACCATATTTTGAAGATCAGGAAAATTCCAGAAAAATACCAGGAAATTATATTTTCCCAGAAGACTCAGGAAGCCAGAAGGAGGAGTCGAGAGGAGCCAGGAGGGGCCCACACGCCAGGGTGGCGCGGCCTGACCCCTGGCCGCGCCAGCCCTATGTGAGGCCGCCCTGGCCCACCCCTGGTCTCGCCCCTGCGCGTACTTCATCGTCCCCGAAAACCTAAGTCAAGAGGGGGCTCAGAGTTAGACACCGCCGCCTCTGCGGGGCGGAAAACACCAGAGAGAGAAAAGCTCTCCGGCAGGCAGAAATCTGCCGGGGAAATTCCTTCCCAAAGAGGGGAGATCGTCGCCATCGTCATCACCATCGCACCGGACTTCATCGGGATTATCATCATCATCATCCCCATCACCAGCACCTTCATCTCCATCATCACCACGCCATCCCGCTGTAACATCTTGAGTTGGATCTTGTTATATTCATAGGGGAAACTTTCCCGGTGTTGATTACTCTTGTAGTTGATGCTATTGAGTGGAACCATTGAATTAAGGTTTATGTTCAGATCGTTATTTACCATTATTTCACCTCTGATCATGATCCATATGATGTCTTGTGAGTAGTTCGTTTAGTTCTTGAGGACATGGGAGAAGTCAAGATGTTAGTAGTGAATTATTGTTGAGAAATATTTAATGGTTTGATATTGTTGTGGTGCTATTTCACTAGTGATGTCATGTGAACATCGACTACATGATACTTCACCATTTATGGGCCTAGTGAGATGCATTGTGTATTTGGCTACCGATTGTGGGGTTGCTGGAGTGACAGAAACCTAAACCTCCGTTGGAAAATCATTGCACCAGGGAGCGTAGGATCTTAGAGTTTAAGGCTGTGGTTAGATTTATCTTAATTACTTTCTTGTATTTGTGGATGCTTGCAAGGGGTATAATCACAAGTGTGTATTTATCCTAGTAAGGGTAGTGCGCTAGCACAGGTTCACCCCCATAACACCTATCAAACCAATAAAGACTATTGGCTTTATGAAGCGAAAGCTCTTGACAGAAACTCCCGTGTGTCCTCGAGAACGTTTGGTTATTATAAGTACACAACCGGCTTGTCCTTTGCTGAAGAAAGGATTGGGCCACTTGCTGCAATTGTTACTACTGTCTTTTATTTACTCGCACTTTATTTACTCATATTACCAAATACTCCTGAAAACCTGTTTGCTAGTATTTACAGTAATTCCTTGATCAAAACCGCTCATCAACACCTTCTGCTCCTTGTTGGGGTTGACACTCTTATTTATCGAAAGTACTACGATACACCCCCTATACTTGTGGGTCATCAAGACTATTTTCTGGCGCCGTTGTCGGGGAGTGTAGCGCTATTGAAGAGTGGAATTGGTAAAGGTAACCGTCGCTGTGAGTATCGTTTTTATTTTGTCTTTTATTTTTATTTTTATTTTTATTTTACTCTGCTATGGAGAACTCTCCATTTGGTTTCCTATTTGGAAACACATCTACTACTACTGCTGCACATGTGGATGAATCACCACCACCACCGCCTGCTGAAATTGATCCTTTTAAGATACCTATGAAAATTGTTGGGCGTATTATGGATAACTGCTATTCAGGTGATGGAACTGTTCATCCGGGTGATCACTTATTATTTATACATGAATTATGCGAGTTGTTCAGATGTGCAGGTATTTCACCAAGCCAGGTCAAGAAGAAACTATTCTCATTATCATTGAAAGGCAGAGCTGAAGAGTGGTATCGACTACTCCAAGATGGTCCATCTATGGCATGGGAGGATCTTGGTACCACTTTGCCACCTAAGGAAGATCCTGTGTTTGAATTAAAGCCTTTGCCTGATAATCTTAAATATGCTTACATAGATGATAAGAAAATATATCCTGTTATTATTAGCTCTAAACTTTCAGGAAAGGAAGAAGAAAGATTATTGGAGATATTGAGGAAACACCGAGGAGCTATGGGATATACTCTTGATGATTTAAAAGGGATTTCTCCCACTTTATGTCAGCATGCCATTAATATGGAGAAAGACGCGAAGCCAGTCGTGGAGCATCAACGCCGCCTAATTCCCAAGATGAAGGATGTGGTAAGAAATGAGGTATTAAAACTCCTTGATCCTGGTATTATTTATCCTATTGCTGATAGTAGATGGGTTAGTCCTGTTCATTGTGTTCCTAAGAAAGGAGGTATGACTGTTATGCCTAATGAGAATAACGAGCTTATTCCTCAAAGGGTAGTAGTTGGTTATAGGATGTGCATTGATTATAGGAAGGTAAACAAAGTTACTAAGAAAGATCATTACCCTTTACCGTTTATAGATCAGATGTTAGAAAGGTTGTCTAAGAAGACTCATTTTTGTTTCCTTTATGGTTATTCTGGTTTTTCTCAAATTGCTGTTAAGAAGGATGATCAAGAGAAAACCACTTTTACTTGTCCTTATGGAACTTATGCTTATAGACGTATGCTGTTTGGTTTATGCAATGCTCCTGCTACTTTTCAAAGATGCATGTCTGCTATTTTTCATGGCTTTTGTGAAGAAATTGTGGAGGTATTCATGGACGATTTCTCCGTCTATGGAACTTCTTTTGATAATTGTTTGCACAACCTTGATTAAGTTTTGCAGAGGTGTGAAGAAACTAACCTTGTTCTTAATTGGGTGAAATGCCACTTTATGGTAAATGAAGGAATTGTCCTTGGACATAAAATTTCTGAAAGAGGTATTGAAGTTGACAGAGCGAAAGTGGAGGCAATTGAGAAAATGCCCTGTCCCAGAGATGTTAAAGGTATTCGAAGTATTCTTGGTCATGCTGGTTTCTATAGGAGGTTTATTAAAGATTTCTCTAAGATTTCAAAGCCCCTTACTAATCTTCTTCAAAAAGATGTACCATTTGTCTTTGATGATGATTGTAAGGAAGCTTTTGAAACTCTTAAGAAGGCTTTAACTACTGCTCCTATTGTTCAACCACCTGATTGGAATTTACCTTTTGAAATTATGTGTGATGCTAGTGATTTTGCTGTTGGTGCTGTTCTTGGACAGCGCGTTGATAATAAGTTGAATGTTATTCATTATGCTAGTAAGACTCTTGATGCTGCTCAGAAGAATTATGCTACTACTGAGAAAGAGTTTCTTGCTGTTGTTTTTGCATGTGATAAGTTTAGATCTTACATTGTTGATTCTAAAGTTACTATTCATACTGATCACGCAGCTATTAGATATCTTATGACCAAGAAGGATGCTAAGCCTAGGCTTATTAGATGGGTGTTGCTTTTACAAGAGTTTGATTTGCATATCGTAGATAGGAAAGGTGCTAAAAATCCTGTGGCTGACAACTTGTCTAGATTGGAAAACATTTCCTTTGATCCTATTCCTGTTAATGATAGTTTTCCAAATGAACAGTTGGCTGCAATAAATGTAACTTCGCGAGACCTTCCTTGGTATGCTCATTATGCTAACTTTATTGTTTCCAAGTATTTGCCTCCGACCTTTACAGCTCAGCAAAGAAGAAAATTCTTTTATGATTTGAGGCATTACTTTTGGGATGACCCACATTTATATAAAGAAGGAGTTGATGGTATTATGAGAAGATGCGTGCCGGAATATGAGCAACAGGAAATATTAAGAAAATGCCATAGCAGCGCCTATGGAGGGCATCATGCTGGAGATAGAACCGCGCAGAAGGTTCTACAATCAGATTTTTATTGGCCAACCCTCTTTAAAGATGCCAGAAGGTATGTTTTATCTTGTGATGAATGTCAAAGAGTTGGTAATATTTCTAGACGCAATGAAATGCCTATGAGTTACACTCTTGTTATTGAACCATTTGATTGTTGGGGATTTGACTTTATGGGTCCTTTTCCTCCTTCAAAAGGCTATACCCATATACTTGTTGCTGTTGATTATGTTACTAAATGGGTAGAAGCCATACCTACAGAGAGTGTCGATGGGGAGACCTCGTTGAAAATGCTTAAGGATGTTATTTTTCCTAGGTTTGGTGTGCCTATATATCTTATGACTGATGGAGGTTCTCATTTTATTCACGGTGGTTTTAGAAAAACTCTTGCTAAATATGATGTCAATCATAGAATTGCTTCTGCTTATCATCCCCAAACTAGTGGGCAGGTAGAGCTTTCAAATAGGGAGATCAAGTCTATCTTACAGAAGACTGTCAATAGATCTAGGAAAAACTGGGCTAGTAAGTTAAACGATGCTTTATGGGCTTATAGAACTGCTTATAAGAACCCCATGGGTATGTCTCCTTATAAGATGGCTTACGGAAAAGCGTGCCACTTGCCCTTAGAATTAGAACACAAAGCTTTTTGGACAGTGAGAGAGCTTAATAGAGATTTTAAACTAGCTGGTAAGAAAAGGTTATTAGATTTGAGTTCTCTAGATGAGTGGAGAAACGAAGCGTATGAGAATGCCAGGCTTTTTAAAGAGAAAGTCAAGCAATGGCATGATAAGAGAATTCTTAAGAGAGAGTTTCATGTTGGTGAGAAAATTCTTTTGTATAGGTCTCGTCTCAGATTTTTTGTAGGAAAATTACTCTCTAAATGGGAAGGACCATATGTTATTGTGGAAGTGTACCGCTCAGGTGCTATTAAGATTGCTTCATTGAAAGATGACTCTACACAAGTGGTGAATGGGCAAAGACTCAAACATTATATTTCTGGAGATTCTTATAATGAAGATGTTGATGTTATTGAAACAATTTCTCCGAAAGAAGAAAGATGACTCTACACAAGTGGTGAATGGGCAAAGACTCAAACATTATATTTCTGGAGATTCTTATAATGAAGATGTTGATGTTATTGAAACAATTTCTCCGAAAGAATTCATCCAAGACAAATTGCTGGTACCTGCAGAGTTCGTTTTCGAATAGGTAACAGTTCTAGTCAGAGAAGTTTCGCGAAAAGCTCTTCCTTTAATATTTTTGCTATTTTTACTAAATATTAAAAATCACGAGACGAAAACGGGCAGGAAAAAGAGTCCGCGTGCCTCTCACACACAGGTGGCGTGGGCCCACCCCTGGCCGCGCCACCTAGGTGTGAGAGCACCCCGGAACTTGTTTTCGTCCCGGTTTCCTCCTGTGATTTCGTTTCGATGTATAGTTTTTGCCTATTTAACCCCCCGGAGTCCCCGAGGTCTATATATCGTTTTCTCGTCGTGTTTTGTTTCGAGCTGTTTCTGTCAGGGATTGCTCTCGGCTTGGGAGTTACAATGTCTTTGTCCGGTCCATCTGAGGAGAACCCTCTTGCGGATTCCATCAATCCGTACATGAGGGAGCTGAGGATGCATCTAAAGGAGTTGTCACTCAAGGATGGGGAGTTGCAGATTAAAGATGTTCAAGGACCCAAGGGAGAAGGTAGTCTCGAAGCAAGGATGGAAGCACTGGAACAAGAAGTTTTCAAATACAAGAAGATGGCAGAATGCGAGGTGGACATTATCTATAGGATTAATCAAGAGCTTGTTGCCAAGTACAAGAAGGAGACTACAGAGCTCTGGAAGGATGTCCTCTCACTCCAGGAGACGACTAGCCAATTACAAGCACAACTCTACGACGTGCAGAACCAAAATTGTGAGTATGAAGCTAGATTTCAACAAATGAGTGCTGCTGCAAGTTTCAGGATTTTGGAGACCAAGACATCCTTCCTTGATGGAGGACCTCTGCCTTGGAAGTATGACAACGAAGATTATCCACCACCACCGCCAAAGGAGTAATTCGTCATCGGTATAGGCATCCCTTTGGCTTGTTTCAAGCTTGGGGGAGTGCCGCGGTATCACATCATTACCTTTTGCTCATTTACTTTTCAAGTAGTGTCATATCATGAATAGAGAAGTTATCTTATAGAATAGTTTGCAGTTTGGAAGTATCCTCCTTAATTGGTTATCTATGTATCCCTTGGTGTGAGTTGCGGTAATAAAATATTAATGAGAAGTTTTATCGTTTACTTTCCGCGCACTTTATGTTAGTCTGCAATCTCTCTTGTATGACTAGTCTTGTTGATTGGTATTGGTATCACTTTGGGAGCATGAGTAAATTTAGTTGGTTTTGGCAAACCTAGCTTGGTCAGTAGCAACTTTACCTTGAGGTTTGAGTAGAAAAGAATAAATAAGTGCTTGCATCACTTCAGTTTTCCTTATGTTTGGCTTATAAGCATTGTTATTCCTAAAGTCAAAATCGTTGTACCTTCAAGGGAGTTTGCATGATTGTTCTTATTATATGTATGTTTGTTTGTTACATGCAACTCTTATGCTTGCTACCCAGCCTTGCTAGCCAAAAACCTGTACTGAGAGGAAATACTTCTCGTGCATCCAATTCCCAAAAGCCAAGTCACTTCCAAAGAGTCCACTATAAATTCCTATGCATGGTATTTCAAGCCATTCCAAGTAAATTTTCATGTGCTACCTTTCAAAAACATTCAAACACTTCTCATTTTGTGCCACTGTTTTTAGCTCATGAGGACGTAGTGGATGGGTTTGTTATCTTCCATACTAAATTGAGTACCCCTCGACTAGGCAGCTTCATCTGCTCATCATTAATTTTGCAAGGGAGCTGGTCAGACCATTATAATCTCAAAAAGAAAAGAAAGAGAAGAGCACTCCTCCATGGTATGTGAAAGTTGGTTGGCACCCGATGAATCGGTTAGCCATGGTTTGAGAAAGGAAAAAGGTGGGGAGGAGTGCAAAGCTATAAAAGAGCACCAATGTGCCAATTAATCAAATATCTCGGAACCGCTCTCACTTGTTTAGTATGGAAGATATCAAGAACTCTGTTGCTAGTCGTTGACAAAAGCAATCACCTCTCAAAACAATTTTTACCTCTGTTTTGCAAATGAAAAGCTCTAGCACATGTTTAATCCCTGCTTCCCTCTGCGAAGGGCCTATCTTTTACTTTTATGTTGAGTCAACCTATTTCCCTCTATCTAAAGCAAGCATTTGAGTTGTTATGTTTCACTCATCCATATGTTGATCCGTTTAATCATGTTTACTATCTTCCTTGTTTTGTATAATGCTTTTGTCTGAAGGAATATATCTTTGAAAGCTTTCTATGAATGCAAAAGTTTACCTTGTTGAGCATATGGTCTTTGCTATGTTAGCTCTGTTTTAAAAGGCTCCGTTTAAAAGAAAGAATAGCTTGTTCATCACTCTTTGACCAAGAACTAAGGTTTGCCATTGCCAATTATAGTTTACTTTGTGCATCTTTACATGTGATTCCCTTTTACCCATTGCAAGTCTATATCTTATAAAGGGAAGTTGTTGTCTATTATAATTTGTGCCTTGGTGAATGTGATGCTTCTTGTCCGTATTTTGATTATCGACACTTCACTCCATAAACCTGTGGTCATGTTTACCGAGTTTAGTTTTCGCTTGGGGACAAGCGAGGTCTAAGCTTGGGGGGGTTGATACGTCCATTTTGCATCACTATTTTGTATCATAATTTACTGTTATTCATTGATATATTTCATATTTAGAGTTGATACTTATGTTATTTCCTTTGTTTTCACATGTTTGATGATCTTTGGAGGAGTTGCTGCCGGAGTCAGGATTCTGCTGGAAAAAGGACCATCAAGGGACCATATTTTGAAGATCAGGAAAATTCCAGAAAAATACCAGGAAATTATATTTTCCCAGAAGACTCAGGAAGCCAGAAGGAGGAGTCGAGAGGAGCCAGGAGGGGCCCACACGCCAGGGTGGCGCGGCCTGACCCCTGGCCGCGCCAGCCCTGTGTGAGGCCGCCCTGGCCCACCTCCGCTCTCGCCCCTGCGCGTACTTCATCGTCCCCGAAAACCTAAGTCAAGGGGGGCTCAGAGTTAGACACCGCCGCCTCTGCGGGGCGGAAAACACCAGAGAGAGAAAAGCTCTCCGGCAGGCAGAAATCTGCCGGGGAAATTCCTTCCCGGAGAGGGGAGATCGTCGCCATCATCATCACCATCGCACCGGACTTCATCGGGATCATCATCATCATCATCCCCATCACCAGCACCTTCATCTCCATCATCACCACGCCATCCCGCTGTAACATCTTGAGTTGGATCTTGTTATATTCATAGGGGAAACTTTCCCGGTGTTGATTACTCTTGTAGTTGATGCTATTGAGTGGAACCATTGAATTAAGGTTTATGTTCAGATCGTTATTTACCATTATTTCACCTCTGATCATGATCCATATGATGTCTTGTGAGTAGTTCGTTTAGTTCTTGAGGACATGGGAGAAGTCAAGATGTTAGTAGTGAATTATTGTTGAGAAATATTTAATGGTTTGATTTTGTTGTGGTGCTATTTCACTAGTGGTGTCATGTGAACGTCGACTACATGACACTTCACCATTTATGGGCCTAGTGAGATGCATTGTGTATTGGGATTTCTATTTTCGTGCCCTCAGGTCGTTAGTTGTACTCAATTTTCCCCAGCCGCTTAACTTTTCCTCAGTTTTCCCCTCGCTCTAGTTTGAAACCCCTCGCAGACGCTCGGACGGGAGGAATCCCGTTAAGTTGACCGTTGGTTGGTGCTGGCAAGTGGGGCCGCTGTTGGTGCCCCGCAGTGGACACGCCTCCACTTATCCAGATCATCGTGGGACCCGCAACTTGTCCACGTTAGCGCGCCGGACCCACAGCTTACCCAGGTGCCCGTTGCAAAATGGGAGCCCGAGCCAGCCCCGCGCCCGTGCCCGTGCCCGTGCCCGTGCCATTGCTTCCCCCTTCTTTCCCTGCGCCCCATTGTTCTTCTTCTCCGGCAGCGGCAGCCCTTCCCCGGCAGGCGGGTGATGTCTAGTTTCTCTTCGACCTCCCGTTCTTCATGGCCGCAGTATGGACCTGTGCCTTTGACAAGATGCCCTGACTGCCCACGCCAAGAGCCTCTGAAGCGGTCGATCTGTAAGACGAACGACAACGGCAACCGTGGACGTGAGTTCCTTGCATGCGAGAGCTTGCCATATAGAGAGGGGGATAAGGTTAGATCTCGCTCCAATTGCTCTGTTTTCTCTCGATTATCTTGTTATTCCCTCGAATTTGGTATTTAGGGTTCACGTTGTTGTTTTCAGATCCTGAAGAAATGCAGGTATTTCGAGTGGATCGATGTGTACGTTCAGAGGCTTAAATTGCAGGAATCAATTGGCGGTATTGGGGAGCGCAATTTGGGAGGGGGGGGGGTACTTGCTGTAGAGAATGCGGTGGAGAGAGGGGCTGTCCCGATTATGCCTAATGCTCCCAATGCAGAACTGGTGGAAGTGAAGGGAGAACTGAAGAAAATGAACAAGCAGTTAAAGCAGCTGATCGAGTTGAAGAAGCAAGCTAATCTGATGGCTGGTTGTTTTTTTTGTTGTATAATTGCGATTGGATTCTTATCATTGCTCGTCAAGCGCTAGAAGTTGTTACAAGGGATCCCTTGTTACAAATCCATTATTCAGTTACATGTACTTGTAGTTGTTTTCAAAGTTAGTGTGTGCATTCACCGAAATTACCAAAAAAATAGGAATGCTAAAGATAGTTGATAATTGTTAGAGGGGTGACAAATATGTATGTCTCATGTTTATACCAAAATTATACCACTTTTGGGACGTTTCAAATAACCAAAACTATATCCCAAACTATATTCCCTAAAAGAAAAGGAATGCTAAAGAAAGTTGATAATTGTTAGAGGGGTGATAAATAATCCATTCACCGAAATCCCACAAATATGCCAAATATGTATGTCTCATGTTTCTACCAGAATTATACCATTTTTGGGCCGTTTCAAATTGCCAAAACTATATTCCCTAAAAGAAAAGGAATGCTAAAGATAGTTGATAATTGTTAGAGGGGTGATAAATAATCCATTTACCGAAATCCCACAAATATGCCAAATATGTATGTCTCATGTTTCTACCAGAATTATACCATTTTTGGGCCGTTTCAAATTGCCAAAACTATTTTCCCTAAAAGAAAAGGAATGCTAAAGAAAGTTGATAATTGTTAGGGGGGTGATAAATAATTCATTCACCGAAATGCCCGAAATATGCCAAACATGTATGTCTCATGTTTCTACCAAAATTATACCACTTTTGGGCCGTTTCAAATTACCAAAACTAAATTCCCTAAAAGAAAAGGAATGCTAAAGATAGTTGATAATAGGGGTGATATGTATGTCTCTTGTTTACCACTTTTTAGTTTAACATTTTTAAATCGTGGAAAATAATGCATAAATAGAGGGAATATAGTTACGTGGTAAAATAATCCATAAATGCACACGGATCGACTCCACCAACCGTTGATCCACCGACAGAGAGAGAGGGGTAGCCACGAAGAGAGAGAGAGAGGGGTGGCCACGAAGAGACGGATAGGGGTATACTGCCCGTTAGATCAGTGGATCAACGGTTCGTGGAGTCGATCCGTGTGACAACTGCTCAACCAATCAGGATAAGTTTGGGTTTCTGTGAGCATTTGTGACAGTACTTGAGGGCAAAACTGAGTAGTACTAAGAAACCAAGGGCACGTAAATAGTAAATAGACTAAGGGATTCAAACAAAATAATTACAAAATGAAAAATGCGTGTTTTGTATAATATAATTCATATTGGGCTACATCAAATTATTTGCAATTCAAATATACATGAGTGTGACAATTATGGCCTCATTTAGACAAACTATGTTTTGGGGAAGATGTTTTGCAAAGGGGTTTGAGTGGAAAACCATGCATCTTCATAGCTACTAGTGATTATGAGAAGTGGCAATTTGTGGTAAAATATGATTTATCTATGTTGGTTAAGGTGGCAGGTTGCGTAGGAAGACTCCATGAGTAGGTGCCACTATGTTTTTATTTTTTTGGATTTTTTTGCGCATGAAATGACTCAATTAGCTATGTTAATCTCATTTGTTAACTCTCTGTTGACCAGCTACTTGAGGGTAGAACTGAGTATATTGCACTTGCCAGTCTAGTACTTGAGGGGAAAACTGAGTGCATATAAAATTTCTAAATAAGGCCCGAGGGTCGAACTAAGTACACCAAACGTCGAAGGGTTAGCCTCGTGTTGCGGTGCACGCTGCAGCCGTGCATAGCGGACGCGTGTTGCGGTACACCAAACGCCACCTTCGTCTTTATAGAGCCCCTCTTTCTCTCTCTCGACGCTTGCCCACTCTCTCATTCTCACTGCGACCGCCTCTCCTGTCCCATCATCTTCTCCACTTTGCGTCGAAAAAACCCCTAAGAAAAAACCCCGGCGATGGAGAAGCATGAGATGCCCATTGCCGACGTAGCCGCCGACGCATCGGCCGCCGGCCCCGTCCAGGCCCCCGTCGCTGCTTCCGACGTAGGCGCCGGCGCATCAACCGCCGGCGCAATGGCCGCCGCCCCCGTCCAGGCACCCGTCCAGGCCCCCGTCGATTGGGACCTGTACGAAGACCCGTACGAACCAGTGCCGTACGTCGCGCCGGCGAACCCCTACGACACAAGCATCGTCGACGACTACCCGGAGGTAACCCTTTGTTCCCTTGTTCTTATGCCATTTCAATCCCTTCAATCCTTTTGTGTTAGATCTAGCGATATTATTGTTTGTCTGTTCCTAGTTCAATCCTTTTATGATAGATCTAGCGTTATTAGGGTTCGTCTGTTCCTAGTTCAATCCTTTTATGATAGATCTAGCGTTATTATGATAGATCTAGCGTTATTAGTGTTTGTGATTTGCTTTTGTTTACGATTCGGTTAACTTATTTGAGTAATCAATCCCATCCCGTTAATTTGTGCCGATGATGATGAATATTTGGGCACAAATTGATTCAGGGTTTGGTCTGTGAACAATTGGTGTGTACAAATTTGTTGTGCATGATCTTTGGTTCACTGACCCAAATCCTGGATATAAGTGTGTCCAATGTAACCGAGGCTTCTTTTTTTCGTGCCCATATTTATCATCATGATCTTTTGTTCACTCTCTGTTCCATCATCGCTGCAATTGACTCCGTGTTTTTCGATCTTTGGTGCTACGTGACAGGTGCAGAGCAGCGGCGTCGACAGCGACGACGAGTCCTTCCACACCAAGACTCGTCACGTCCTCAGGAGGCTGCAGTCCGGCCATTATGATCGCCACTTTGCTCGAGGCGTTTACAGGTGCCCCTTCTGCAACAGGAGGCTCCGCGCCACCGACTTCAACTGCCTGGTGAACTATGCCGAATCCCTTGGCAGTGCCACTGGCGGCGCTAGAGTTAGAACGACCGTGAACGTGCATGCGTTCATGGCCAAACACAAAGCACTTGGGATTCACCTGCGCAGCCTCCAAGCTTAATCCCATGTAAAATGTAGCTTATGTTGGATCTAGGGATCGGTAGTACTGTTGGATCTGTCCTGAATATATATATATATATATATATGCTATGTTGGCTGCTGTATGCAGCTTTCCTATATTTTCTCGATTTATTATGCTGCTGTGAATTTATCCTCTACTAGCTTCTAGATTTGCTACTAGATTTGTTAACATATTGGGCAAAAAACGAGGGCCAAAAGGCAACAATCATTAAAGAAAGACAGAGATAGAAGCTTCTCTAGATTTGATACTAATTTGGTGAAAAGAGAGAGAACTGTAACAGAGAGAGAGGGGGGAAAAAGGCGCTCTGAAAAATGCCAATTTGGGCCGAGAGAGACAAAACCGAGCTCTCACGTACAACCAAACGCGGTCTCATCCTGTCCCACGCGGTCCCGTTCTACCAGCCCCACGCGACGGCCCCACACGATGCGGCCCCACACGTCAGCACGGAACGGTCAACTAAACGGCAAACCTCCCGTCCGAGCGTCTGCGAGGGGTTTCAAACTAGAGCGAGGGGAAAACTGAGGAAAAACTAAGCGGCTGGGGAAAACTGAGTACAACTAACGACCCAGGGGCACGAAAATAGAAATCCCTTGTGTATTTGGCTACCGATTGTGGGGTTGCTGGAGTGACAGAAACCTAAACCTCCGTTGGAAAACCATTGCACCAGGGAGCGTAGGATCTTAGAGTTTAAGGCTGTGGTTAGATTTATCTTAATTACTTTCTTGTATTTGCGGATGCTTGCAAGGGGTATAATCACAAGTGTGTATTTATCCTAGTAAGGGTAGTGCGCTAGCACAGGTTCACCCCCATAACACCTATCAAACCAATAAAGACTATTGGCTTTATGAAGCGAAAGCTCTTGACAGAAACTCCCGTGTGTCCTCGAGAACGTTTGGTTATTATAAGTACACAACCGGCTTGTCCTTTGCTGAAGAAAGGATTGGGCCACTTGCTGCAATTGTTACTACTGTCTTTTATTTACTCGCACTTTATTTACTCATATTACCAAATACCCCTGAAAACCTATTTGCTAGTATTTACAGTGATTCCTTGATCAAAACCGCTCATCAACACCTTCTGCTCCTCGTTGGGTTCGACACTCTCATTTATCGAAAGTACTACGATACACCCCCTATACTTGTGGGTCATCAGCTACACATGAAATATTCTCGGAATTGGACGAAACAAGTTCCAGAACTCCTATTCTTCCCGGACGAAGGACGAGGACCGAAAGAGAGCCGGAGGGGGGCCAGGGGTCAGCCTCACACCAGGGCAGCGCGGCCCAGCCCCTGGCCGCGCCCCCTATGTGTGAGGAGCCCCTGGCAGCCCCCTGATGACGCCCCTTCGCCTATATAAAGCCTCGGGATGGAAAACCCTAGGGGGAGTCGGCAATTTTCTAGAAAGAGTTCCGCAGTTCCGCCACCGCCGCCGACGAATTTCGGGGGACAAAAGTCTCTGTTCCGGCACCTTGCCGGGATGGGGAAGTGCCCCTGGAGCCATCTCCATCGGTCTCCATCGCCGTCTCCGCCGCCTCCATCGACCTCACCGCCATCTCCATCAACCTTGCTATCTCCTATGATGAGGAGGGAGTAGTTCATCCCCGGGGCTGAGGGCTCTACCGGTAGCTATGTGGTTCACCTCTCTCTCCCATGATGTGATCTTTATGTGATCGTGAGCTTTGTATCATGTTGAATAAGTAGATGCTACTCTTCATCATTATGTGTACTCTAGTGATGTTATTAAAGTAATTGCTACTTGTTGATGGCGCCTAGAAAATTAGCTGCTGGTGCCAAGTTGATGTGAAGCAGACTGTCCTTGTGCGTGGTGAATAACCAGCCCGTTGGGAACCCCAAGAGGAAGGTATGATGAGTATAGCAGCTAGTCTTCCCTCAGTTTAAGAAACCAAGGTTTAATAGGAGAGGAGAGACAATGACGACTGAAGGTGATGCGGAACCTGCACACACACAAACAAATACTTTGTTCCCAACTTGCGATGAGGTTGTCAATCTCACCGGTTTGCTTGAAACAAAGGTTATGAGCGTATCGAGTGGAAAATAATATAGTATGCGAGTAAAGTAAACAGTACGAGTAAAGTAAACAGTGCGAGTAAAGTAAACAGGTGATAGCAATATGATGTAAATAGGACCGGGGTCCACAGTTCACTAGTGGTGTCTCTCCATAGATAAAATAACACATGCTGGGTAAACAAATTACAGTTGGGCAATTGATAGAATAGAGATAAACGTGATATGTCAAGAAGATCACTATGAGATTTACTCTGGGCATTACAACAAAATACATAGACCGCCATCCAACTGCATCTATGACTAATAATCCACTCCCGGGGATATCAATCCGAACACCCTAGAAGTATTAAGTTGCGAACAACAGATAATTGCATTAAGCAAAGTGTGTAATGTAAACAAAGCATATGCCCTTGAGCATATGAATGTTGTTTTCTCCCTAGTAGCAACATCACATCTACCACCTTAGAGGTTTCTGTCACTCCCCCAGGTGAAATAGAGGCATGAACCCACTATCGAGCATAAATACCCCCTCTTGGAGTCACTAGCAACTACTCGGCCAAGATAGCTACTAACAACGGAGAGCATGCAAGATCATAAACAACATAGAGATAACAAAAGATATAATTCAGTACAGCAACTTAATCATAAACACCAATATTCATCGGATCCCAACAAACCAAACATGTAGAACTACATAACGGTGATCTCAATCATGTAGGGCAGCTCATGAGATCTAAACATGAAGCACATGTTGGAGAAGACAACCATCTAGCTACTGCTATGGACCCATAGTCCAAGGTAGACTACTCAATCATCGCTCCGGAGGCAAGCATGGCGATGAAGAAGACCTCCGGTGGTGATTCCCCTCTCCGGTAGGGTGCCGGGAAGAGCTTCTGGACCCTCCCGATCTTTGGGTCGACGGCGGTGGCGGATCGCGATGTGTTCTGGAAATCTGATCGGGTACTTAGGTTTTTTCCGTCGGGGGGTCTTTATAGGCGAAGGGGCGATGTCAGAGGGGGAGCTAGGCGCCCTCACGCGGGGCCCGCGCGGCCAGGGGCCAGGCCGCACCGCCCCTGCGTGTGGGGCCCTGGTGGCCCCCCTCTGACTCTTCTTCAGATCTCTGGAAGCTTCCGGGTAAAATAAAACTTCAGGAACTTGTTTCGTCCAATTCCGAGAATATTTCCTGTGTATCACTCTGAAACACAAAAACAGCAGAAAATAGGGAACTGGCACTGTGGCAACTCGTTAATAGGTTAGTTCCGGAAAATGCATAAAAGTGCCACTAAGTGTAACGAAACAATAGGCAAATGGTGTAAAAACAAGCATGGAGCATCAAAAATTATAGATACGTTGGAGACGTATCAAGCATCCCCAAGCTTAACTCCTGCTCGTCCTCGAGTAGGTAAGTGATAACAAAAGAATAATTTTTGAGGTGACATGCACCTACACAATCTTGATCATATATGTAAGCATTTGTGAGCTGGGATCATAAGAACTTAAAAAATGGGCATGAAGATATAATCATGACAATAAGAACTTAGCAACCATGTTGTAAACATGCAAATGAACATAAACAAAAGATCATGAAAATGAAACAATGAAAGTCAAACGTGTGTTCAAATCATAAGGAAAAACATACAAAAGGTTTTCAGCTTGTCCTTCAAAGAGAGCAAACAATAAATGCATAGGACACCTTCAAGTTTAAGAGGGCGACTAGATACAAATAATTTAAGAACAAGTGAAACCAACAATATGAATCAATCAATGAACTTTGGGACAATGCATATCACACTAAGAATGACAACTATGCTCTCTTAATGGTGCATAAAGAAAGAAGGTGGTGACTCAACATAAAAGTAAAAGAAAGGCCCTTCGCAGAGGGAAGCAGTGATTGCAAGTTTTATAACCTTCAAAAATTATGGTACTTACCGGCTTTGAGCTCTCATTGCCCCCATCATAAGCATCTTGAATGGTTAAAGTTAATGCGAGAACAATTATGATGCATATGCTTGACAAATCATAAGTTGAAAACCTCGTGCCCCGTGAATACGAGTACCCAAACCTCATGCTACTTTACTTAGAGTCCCAAGCAAGGCTCTTGTCATTGTAAGTATATGCATATCATTGAGAACCGCCAATGGGGTACCTCCGTGCCCGATGACATGGAACAAGCCCACACCAAAATGACAGGACAAGCAGACAATGAACACCTCGACATCTCTTTTATTTGCCTTTTGTTTAGCTTTTTATTATGAGATGCGTCGTCGAATGTTCACCATGGGTATGCTGCAAATTTCCACCATGAATTATGCATGGCTTAGATTGGCGGCCCGGCGTTTCCCTAACACATATACAAACTCCATGATCCCCACAAGATTCCCAATTCATTTCACACCGCGGGCATCCATAAACAAAAGATCACGATATCAACTCAAATAAGAAGTGTAATGTTGAAAGCTTGCCCCATGACAGCATGGATGGGCTAGAATCCAACTTACAACTTGCAAGCATAACAACTCAACATAAGAGACCACAATGTCAAATTTTTAAGAACAGGAAAAAGTAAAGTGTGCCTTCCGGTTCGTGAGAGCTTTACTGACCGAATTTCGCATAACACTGGTAAGAGTTTAATTTGAAGAGAAAATAAAAGCAAGTCAAATTTACTTGGAATAGCAAATTGCTAGTAGGTATGTATGGTGGACACTTTGGAAAACTTTGGCTTTTAGGAGTTAGATGCACGAGTAGAGCTCATACTCAGTACAAGGCGAGGGCTAGCAAAAGACTAGGAGCGACCAACTAAGAGAGCAATAATGGCCATAATCATGCAAAGCGACAAAGCGACATAAAAAGAAGCATAAGATGGCATCAAAAGTCAAAAACTAAATGATCATGAAGGCTATTGGCGACTTTGTAAGAGTCTAACATGTGTGAGCATGCGCCAAGTCAACCCAAATAAAGCATCAAGGAGAAAATCAAAATAATGCTTCCATACAATAAAAACAACGCATGATTTTTTAAAGGCTCATTAAGCAATCTCAGTTATTTGAGACAAGTCATGCTACAGCAAAACCACTAAGCATACTATCAAAAAGACATCAAGCATGACATGAAAAAGCCTAAGCCGCAGTCTACACAAGCTCCTTCTTGTACCACTATTTTGCACAAAGCTTTTTCTCTTTTCCAACACCATTTGAAAATTTTAAGACACCTCTTTTGATGAAAACCAATAAGGATCAGAGGCAAAAATACACCTTGAAGAAAAGATATGACAAGGTCTGAACGCAAATCAAGGCGAAAACGAAAACCAAAAGCAGTAGCAGAAAAAGAAGAACGCTCGATTTTTAATAAGAGTGAAAACTAGAGTGTTCTTTGCAAATGAAAACGAGTACATCTCCTCCAAAAGAAAATTTGTTGGGGTCCAACCATTTATTGCAGCAAACAAACAAACTAAACTAACTAAGAAAACTAAAACAACTGACGCTCCAAGAAAAACACATAGTGCATGAAGCAATAAAAATATAGTGTTTTGAAAGGTGACCTGATTTTTGCCGATGGAGAAGGGGTGCCTCGGGGGCATCCCCAAGCTTTGACGCTTGTACTTCTTGGATATTTCTTGGAGTGATGCATGGGCATCCCCAAGCTTGAGCTTTTGTCCATTCTTCAACTCATCTCATCATTCTCCAATCCCTACACTTGAAAACTTCCTTCATACAAAACTAAACACAATTCTATTAGCAACATTAGTGTAAGCATAACATATAATCAACCTTCTTTTTTGCTTCAGGTTTCAACTCAAAACCACCACATATATAGTAGATACTACTGTAGCAACCTCCCCAAAAGTTCCGTGGTCAAAAGAACTCAAAAGAAAGCGATAAAGTGGCAAACACAAATATTGGCAGAAATCTGTCAAAACTGAACAGCTGACAAAGGTCGAATTTTTGAGGGGTTTTCTGTTGCTCAAATAAAAAAGTGTTCAACTAACAAAAGTTTTGATATAACCTGGGGCATATGCACAAGAAATTTCAGGTCCAAAAGATATACAGAGAATTTTCACGAATTTTTACGGTGCAGCACCAAAAACAGTTTCAGGACAGCAACATCCCCAAATCTTTACCTCACTCAAATTAGAGGCTTCTCTTGGCACAAAAACGAAATAAACAAGATAAAGAGCGGTCATTACAGTAGTAATGACTTCCAAGACTCAAATAAAAGAAAAAGTACTGAAAAGAAAACATTGGGTTATCTCCCAAGAGTGATTTTCTTTAACGCCTTTGAGCTAGGCGCAGAAAATTGCGAATCAAGTAATATCAATAGATGAAGCATTAGGATCAGCGCGTGCCTTACGTCTTCCTTTCTTACCTTTATTCTTGACCCTAGGAAAGACATGGTTGTTGCAAGGTGGAGAGATAAATCTTATATTGCCTTTTCCCACATCAATGACGGCGCCCAGGAGCTTCAAGATGGATCTTCCAAGTGTGATTTGTCCTTTCCCTACACATTCAATAACAAGATAATCAGTAGATATCATTCTTCCTAGGACTTTTGTAAAAACTCCTTCAGCTATTCCAAGGGGAAATATAGTGGCATTGTTAGTAAGAGAAATTCCTTCTCCTCCCTCAGAAAGCTTCCAAAGGCTCAAAGATTCATAAACATCCTTTGGCATGAGACAAAATTCAGACATAATATCACAACGAGCATGAAAAGTTTCACCACTAATGGTGATTTTTATCGTAGGATACCAACTCGAAGGTTCAGTATTTGTTGGCACATAATCAAAATGCTGGCGCAAAGTATTGTAGCAAGAATTCAAACTAGCAGTGTGAGTCTCAAGAGTATTAAGTCTATTAAAAATGCACACAAGAGAGGAATCAAAATAGGTTGGCATGCTATAAATTGTAATCAGCTTTTTTATAATATTGAAGGCTTGATCTCCATCACAATGAAGGAAATCTCCTTCTGCAGTAGCATCCAAAGCATATCTATAACGAAGAGAAAGTCCAAAGTAAAAGCTACTAAGAAGCAAACTCAAAGTCATTTTAGGTTCAGTTTTTCCATGCCAATCATAAATTCTAGACCAAGCTTCTTTAAAGCTTTCCTCATCTTTCTGCTTAAAAGTAAAAATCATGTCCTCGGGAGACATAGTAGTAGCAACTGAACTAGACATAATAAACTAAAAGTAAAGAAATAGCAACTACCAAGGATTCTGATTTTTTGGGTTTTTGATAAAAAGCAATGCAGGTAAAATAAATAAAGTAAAGCAAAATAATAAAACAAAGTAAAGGATGTGTGTGCGAAAAACTCCCCTTGCAGAAGTCTTCTCTTCCTCCCCGGCAACGGCGCCAGAAAATTGGCTGCTACTTGTTGATGGCGCCCAGAAAATTAGCTGCTGGTGCCAAGTTGATGTGAAGCAGACTGTCCTTGTGCGTGGTGAATAACCAGCCCGTTGGGAACCCCAAGAGGAAGGTATGATGAGTATAGCAGCTAGTCTTCCCTCAGTTTAAGAAACCAAGGTTTAATAGGAGAGGAGAGACAATGACGACTGGAGGTGATGCGGAACCTGCACACACACAAACAAATACTTTGTTCCCAACTTGCGATGAGGTTGTCAATCTCACCGGTTTGCTTGAAACAAAGGTTATGAGCGTATCGAGTGGAAAACAATATAGTATGCGAGTAAAGTAAATAGTACGAGTAAAGTAAACAGTGCGAGTAAAGTAAACAGGTGATAGCAATATGATGTAAATAGGACCGGGGTCCACAGTTCACTAGTGGTGTCTCTCCATAGATAAAATAACACATGCTGGGTAAACAAATTACAGTTGGGCAATTGATAGAATAGAGATAAACGTGATATGTCAAGAAGATCACTATAAGATTTACTCTGGGCATTACAACAAAATACATAGACCGCCATCCAACTGCATCTATGACTAATAATCCACTCCCGGGGATATCAATCCGAACACCCTAGAAGTATTAAGTTGCGAACAACAGATAATTGCATTAAGCAAAGTGTGTAATGTAAACAAAGCATATGCCCTTGAGCATATGAATGTTGTTTTCTCCCTAGTAGCAACAGCACATCTACCACCTTAGAGGTTTCTGTCACTCCCCCAGGTGAAATAGAGGCATGAACCCACTATCGAGCATAAATACCCCCTCTTGGAGTCACTAGCAACTACTCGGCCAAGATAGCTACTAACAACGGAGAGCATGCAAGATCATAAACAACATAGAGATAACAAAAGATATAATTCAGTACAGCAACTTAATCATAAACACCAATATTCATCGGATCCCAACAAACCAAACATGTAGAATTACATAACGGTGATCTCAATCATGTAGGGCAGCTCATGAGATCTAAATATGAAGCACATGGTGGAGAAGACAACCATCTAGCTACTGCTATGGACCCATAGTCCAAGGTAGACTACTCACTCATCGCTCCGGAGGCAAGCATGGCGATGAAGAAGACCTCCGGTGGCGATTCCCCTCTCCGGCAGGGTGCCGGGAAGAGCTTCTGGACCCTCCCGATCTTCGGATCGACGGCGGCGGCGGATCGCGATGTGTTCTGGAAATCTGATCGGGTACTTATGTTTTTTCCGTCGGGGGGTCTTTATAGGCGAAGGGGCGATGTCAGAGGGGGAGCCAGGCGCCCTCACGCGGGGCCCACGCGGCCAGGGGCCTGGCCGCGCCGCCCCTGCGTGTGGGGCCCTGGTGGCCCCCCTCTGACTCTTCTTCGGATCTCTGGATGCTTCCGGGTAAAATAAGACTTCAGGAACTTGTTTCGTCCAATTCCGAGAATATTTCCTGTGTATCACTCTGAAACACAAAAATAGCAGAAAACAGGGAACTGGCACTGTGGCAACTCGTTAATAGGTTAGTTCCGGAAAATGCATAAAAGTGTCACTAAGTGTAACAAAACAATAGGCAAATGGTGTAAAAACAAGCATGGGGCATCAAAAATTATAGATACGTTAGAGACGTATCAGTAGTCTATTCCTCCTACCATGGTGTAACGGTGACAGTGTGTGCATCATGGTGGTACTTGGTCTAGGCTACGATTGTGATCTCTTATGGATTATGAGAATAATTATCACTATGATAGTATTGAAGTGATCTATTCCTCATTTCATGGTGTAATGTTGACAGTGTGTGCACCGTGTTAGTACTTGGTCTAAGTTGCAATAATATTTATCTTGAGTTGTGATTTGATTTGGATATCTCTATGAGCGGTGTTTGTCAAGTACTTGATGAACTTTAAGGGGTGCTTCTGTAGCCACTACGCAATGATTAGTGTTATTCAATAGGAGAGTAATTTAGAGTAGCATAGTGAAGAGAAGTTATTTATTTGTTCAATTATGTTATATTTGTTGGGAGTGTGTCCACTAGTGAAAGTATGATCCCTAGGCCTTGTTTCCAAGCTTTGCACACCGTTTACTTGCTGTTTTGTTACTTGTTTGCTTGCTGCCATTTTTATTCCAGATTGCATTTACTACTTATAATCATCCATACCACTTGTATTTCACTATCTCTTCGCCGAACTAGTGCACCTATACATCTGACAAGTGTATTAAGTGTGTTGGGGACACAAGAGACTTTCTGTATCGTAATTGCAGGGTTGCTTGAGAGGGATAGCTTTGACCTCTTCCTCCCTGAGTTCGATAAACCTTGGGTGATCCACTTAAGGGAAACTTGCTGCTGTTCTACAAATCTCTGCACTTGGAGGCCCAACACTGTCTACAAGAACAGACGCGTGCGTAGACATCACCCCGCTACAAACTCACGTTAGTGATGCGGCAAATGTCGTCCATACTCTACATCAAGGCCATTTGGTGTAGATTGCTAAAGGTGCATATAGACGCATCCAACTTATGCTACTCACCCATTCATTCGTCCTCAGTTGCGAAACGTGTCACGGGAAAATCGATGAAAAGCAGTTGTACACACCTAGTCACTTTGGAATTGTTTTCATAAATTTCTTATTCCATCTAGACTTTATCTTCACATGGCATGTGTCCTCAATCGAATCAGTTCAATGTACTAAGCATGTTAATTTCGCAAGGAAATCTATCATCTACAAGGTTGAGCACTCATGATTAGCTCTAGTATCATGATGTTAAATTGGTTCTCATAGGGATTGAACAACTTAAGAATCTTGGGTTTTAATCGAAATGAGGAATTACCCGGCCCTCTGCATCAAACAGATACATACAACCATAGTTCATTTCATTTCTTCAACACGGTCTAGCAAAAGGCCTTACAATGCCTAAGGAGCACTAAGCTCCCTGGAATTGAAGCTCTGTCCGTAGTTCCGTTTTGATTTTCGCTGGAGATTGCGTACGGCCACGAAACAGGTATACGTGTTGAGCTAGCTTCAGTTTTGATATTTCAAAGTCGGTTTGGCTGGGCTTTTATTTGTGTCAAGAAAAGAGACGTGCGGGGATATTGTTTCAGAGATGGAAAGTTTTGCAAGAGGCCCTACAGTTTTGCCGCTGACTGCTCCTGTTCCTCTCCCTCTCTCTCGCATGGAGCGACGGCCGCCGGGCGAGATGAGCGGCGGCTGGCGGAAGTACGGCGAGATGAACGACAGCCGCCGGGAATATGGCCGCCGTGTGCGCTTGGCCTCCTCTAAACCGGACCTATTCATCGCTCGAGGTGGTAGATCAAACTCCACCGCTTGCTTTGTTGCCCCCCTTAAGTGGCCATCTGAGGCGGCAAGGAGAAGCACACGGGAAGAGGTGAGCCATGCCGGCTCATGGGGATGTCGATCCAGTGGTCAACGTCGCCGCCGCTGTGGTCCGTTCTCCTTCCCGTGAGGTCAACTCCATTAGTAGCCCTCCCCTCTCCTTCTTTCTTTTCTCAGATTAGGCATAGCAGCGAGGTGAGGTGCGAGGTGCAGGTCGCAGTTGCGGTCGCCCATGGCGTCGACCACCCCATACAAATCCTCCTCGCACATCCGCTGCTGGTTCAACAACAATTTGAGGATGCATTGTTCCTCCTCTACGAGCCTCCTCATGCTCCAGTTCCCTAACTATTTAACTTATGCTTTTCAGGCATGTAACATCAGATCCGTTTACTATTGGCAAGCCTAGTGCTTAAATACAAAGAGAAAAAGATTGAAGAAAAAGTTCATATTGCCTTATACAGTATAACCGTACAAGCAACAGAGCAAGCAATAAACTCAAATTCTGTCTCAAATAGTTTAATTCACTTATTACTCTAAACTGCACATCTCAACCTGAAAAGCCTATAACCAAAAGGTTCCAATAGCTTGCTCAGGATTGCATACAACCTAAGTAGCTGAGTTGTTTATGTACATTCATATCGAAAACATGAGGCCGTGCCATGGATGCTGAAGCTTAAAAATAATCATAGCTTGCAAATTAATTTAGCTTTACTTCAGCTTAATCTATTGGAAAATCAAGGGTACAAGCTGTACTTGAGTTTTTTCTTCTAACCTAAATGCAGAGCTGTATATTCCCCGCAAAAAAATGCATACTGTATTTTTTTTTGAAAGATCCAGCAATTGCTGGCCTTCGATTTTCATTAGTAGGTAGAATATTTACAAGTTGGTCATAAGACCAAGGAGTAACAGGAAAGGAAAATCAGAGAAAGACAAGAAAAATGGCAATGGCAGTGAAGGCCACACAACATCATGGAGGTTCCCAGAGCATGCGTCTCAATTTCTTGGCTCCCGCATAGGTCCACTCCTTGGCCTCCTCCTGAATGAGCTGCAGCAGTCGACGAAGGGAGGAAGGCTTGTCTTTGAAGACGCGGTTGTTTCGCTCTTTCCACAGTGCCCAGTTTACCAAAATTATTATCGACTGAACACCGCCTCTGTGAGTCTCTTCGGTCGCCTGGATCATCGCAGACCATGTGCCTTGCATAGAAGTCTCGTTGCTCCAGACACGAGGTGCAAGGCCGGAACAGTGCATCCATGAAGCTACAGATGCCCAAAGCAGACGTGCGAACGGGCAGTCAAGGAACAGATGCTGCGCCGTCTCTAGATGTCTGATGCAAAGCGGACAAAAGTAGCAATTTGGCCACGCACGCCGCATTAAGCGATCACTGCACCAGAGCTTATTCTGCAGGAGAAGCCAGGCAAAGAGCTTGCATTTGGCTGGCGCCCAAGCATCCCAAACCAAGCTAGGGAGAAGGCTCAGTTGGCGCCCCTCGAATTGGACTCGGTATGCTGACTTGGCTGTGTAAACGCCATTTGGAGAAAGGATCCAGGAGATGGAATCCGGGCAGCTGTCTACAAGGGCAATGCCAGTGTTGTTGATTTCCCGCCAGAGAACAATGAAATCAGTAGCAATGGCCGCGATCGGGGCGCGCCGGAGATCCAGCACCCAACGATCAAGAGCTAGGGCTTCAGCAACCGAGCGTTGCTTACGGGCGGAGAACCTGAACAGGGACGGAAACCGCACACAGAGAGCAGTGCCTTCGAGCCAATTAGACTGCCAGAAGGAAGCTGTTTTTCCATTGCCAATGGTGACGTAGGTCGCCGAGGCGAACAGGTTGAGATCTTGCTGATCGCATGGTGTGCCAAGGCTTGCCCAAGGACGTCCAGGGCATGTCCATTTAAGCCAAAGCCACCGCAGACGTAGCGCGCGGGCAAATGCCTCAAGGTGCAGCAGACCGAGGCCACCCACATCAGTAGGCGAGCAGACAACCTGCCAGCTAACTTTGCACTTACCGCCCGCAACGCCGGTTTCCTCCATGTCCCAGGTGAAGCGGCGCCTAATCTGATCGAAAGACTTGGTGAATTTCTTTGGCAGCCGAAGTGCAGTCAATGCGTAGATGGACAGCGAGTCGAGGACCGATCTGGTCAGCGCCCTACGTCCTCCCGCGTTCATGAGCTTGCCCTTCCAAGTGGCGAGTTTGGCGCGCGCCCGGTCGAGCACTCGCTGTAGATGGACGAGGCGAATTCGTCCCAAGGATAGAGGAAGCCCTAGGTAGGTGACCGGGAAGTTCACGCGTTCTCCGTCGAACCCTAGCAATAGCTCATCCAGGTCTAGGTTTTGGCAGCGAATCGGTGCCACGGAGCACTTGCTCACGTTTATCCTTAGACCAGAAGCATCCCCAAATTTCTCGACAATGGAGAACAAGCTGGCAAGTTCATGGCGGATGGGATTGATGAAGATGATGGCGTCGTCTGCGTAGAGGCTGATGCGCGAAGAGGCCTCCCTGGCCGGGATGGGGGATAGCATGCCCACCTGGGATGCATACTGTATTGACTTTTATAATTTCTAGCAAAGAGATTCTAAAGATAAACTTCACATTCTTAGTTAACATCATAGTGCAAGAGTCTTGATAGGTCTTCTACTTTCAGTTCCTTAGATTGATTAATAGACCATGCACATATATTATATTAGAAATAAACAATAAATGATATGTTTTTTGACACAAATACATTAGGAAAAAATTCCCTACTGTGTCATTTTTTATTTATATATAAGAAAACAGAAGGGTGGGTAATTACATGGGGTGATATGTTTGGAGACCATCGACTTCGATTCACCTGTTTGTGACTGGAGAGAGTATGTTCTAAAAATATCCAATGGTCCAAATGAGCATATGTTTAAGCTGCTCCATTTGGTTAGAACTGAGAAATATCATATGCAGAAGTTTTTTTGTAGGGGGTGTTTGTTTTGACGCACATGATGGCCAAAGCTTGCTTCTACCAAAATCTAGAAATGCTATTTTGCTGGGATGAGCATCACGTAGCATGGAACCGCAGCTGATGTCTAGGGCACCTTCGTCACGCCGCCTAACGAAACCACTGCCGACAACGTTCCTGGTTCGCTGCAGGCTATGTCCCAATGCCACGCCAGTCCGCCACAAATGGTTGGTCCAAGGCCATCCACCTTCTTGCCAATATGTACCTCAAAGACCTGTGTGTAATCTGCGCTAACTCCTTTTTTTATTATGCATGGATTTGGGTTTAATCTAGGGATGTAGGTTTATTTCGTGATATGTTTGCTGTAAACTGAGGGCAGCTACGTCATGTCCTCCAAGCTAATGTTGGTACATGAGCATCAACTCATGGTACTAAATGTGATCATGGAAATAACATTGCAAAGCATATACTCGGCTTGCTCTCCATGATATTGCTTCTCTCTCCATGGTTTCCGGGGCTACAGTAGTGAAAGAAGACATGGGATGAGATACACACTAGAGGAGGCAGGGAAAGAGGTTTATGTTGCTTATAAAGTGCTATTGTGCTAATAAAGAAATATTGAACACTGATTTTACTGATGGGAGGACCGCCATGCTGTTGAAAATAGGTTGTTGATAATAAAAGGCCAAGTTGAGGTATAGCTAGCCCAATAGTTTGATGCAAAATTTGGAATTGTGCAGTTCACTTCTTATATTTATGTATAGGAGAAATTCCAGTTATGAATGTCTTGATTCTTACTCTGGGTTCTGGTTCGCAGACGTTGTGGTTCCCGACATATAAACGCCTTTCTATTGCAAAGCCCACATGCACCCATAAGCATACATGTCACATCAAGAAAACTTAAACGCCAGTAGCAAGGAATGGCGCGGCAAAGCGCGCTAGGTCCATCTAGTTATAATACAAGCTGAAGCTACCAAAACAAGGTGAGAAGCACCAACTAGCGCAACTACAAAAGATAGAACGGGGTCTTATGCCCCGTCCACATCCATCATCGACTCCTGGTTAAATCCAGAGATAGCGCCTTGTGCGCATCTTAAGATTCATGTGGTTGACGAGAGAGTGGCGAATGGTGCGTGCAACTCCATGACATCCCTCCATTGTGGCATCGTCGTCCTCGAAATTGAGTTTATATATAGCTTAAACACGTTTTTTTACAAAGACATATCAGCTTGTTTTTCTGTGGGTATTATAATCAAGTTTTGCTCTCGATAAAGGGTTCTGCTTCTGTACATAGCTGATTAGTTAGACTATCCAAACAAAGTCAGATGTTAAGCCTTGAAACACGCTTGCACATAAGTGATTTCCTAAAATACATGATATCCAAACAACTCTACTATGCATTTGTCTAGGTTTTAATTTGGAATTAAAGTTTGTTATCATTAAAAGGACGAAAGGATTTGTGTCACAAATGAAGATGTTAGGCGTTTGTTCAACGCCTAGTAAATGATTCGGCGTGTTATGTCCCGGAAAACCTATATTTGTACTACGAAGAGAGAAGACTAATGATCGTGATTCACTCCTCTACAAGATGGTGAGAGAATGGGCGATGGATTGTGCCCACTGGTTGAGATCTGCCTGTTTTATTAACAAAAAAAGGTGAAGTGTGAGTGACTTCATCAAAGGAGTATTAAGAAACAGGTCCTCATAATTAACCCATGTACCACATGCACATGGCAAAACTGCACCATAGTTGGAAGACTTATCTGACATGCGGGCCCAACTCTCCATAGGACCCAGCTGCAGCGACGACTCCACTCAAAGCCGCTCCATGCAGCGATATCTCCGAGGCAAGCCGTCCCCACGTATCATTCGCCTCACTTGTGCCGGAAACACGTCGCCTTTTCCACGCGGCGCGTTCCCATTCGCTCTCTCCGCGCCACGTGTGCAAGCCCGCGCACAGTCACCAACCCCGGTCCACTCTGTCAGTGAGATAGGGTGCTCGTGCCGTAACGCTCAGCTCCTTATTAAAGGCGCGTTTGGCGCTCGCTATCCATCCATCGATCGATCAGGAGGTTTCTGGCGTGAGAACTGAGAGGGATCGGGGACTGGACGATCTCCGAAGGTTCTCGAAGCGTCGGCGTAGAGAGGTGGGTGGACTGTCGCCGTCGCCGGTGATGGCGGTCCTCGCGAGGTCGTCGTCCTCCGCCGCGGCCGCCGTTCTGGTCGCGCTCGCCCTCGTGTCAGCCGTCGCCGGCGAGGTCTTCTTCCAGGAGAAGTTCGACGGTGAGCCTCCGGATCTGAACCCGTCTCTCTTCGCGCGCGCGCGCTCAGTTCCGTTCGATCACTGCGTTTCTGCCGCTGTTTCGTTTCGCACGCGTGGATCTTTATGATTTAAGTTTTTCTTTCGTCGTTAATGCCGTCCTCTGGTGTGATCTACCGTGTCATGTGACGTATCTGTCGCCCTCCCGGAAAATGCATCTTCTTCCTATTTGACCTGGATGAGTTTTATGCCTGAATCCTAACCTCGAATTCTCCATGACAAACAGACGGATGGGAGGATCGGTGGGTGAAGTCGGAGTGGAAGAAGGAGGACGGCACAGCCGGCGAGTGGAACCACACCTCCGGCAACTGGAGCGGAGATGCCCAAGACAAAGGTTTTCGATCATAATATTTTGTTCTTAATGTTGCCGGATTTGGTTTTGTTCTGTTCTGTTCGCCGTATGCTGAATTCCTGATGAGTAGATTCCTCTGTTTCTGATGCGCAGGCATCCAGACCTCTGAGGACTACAGGTTCTACGCCATCTCGGCGCAGTACCCTGAATTCAGCAACAAGGACAAGACCCTGGTGCTGCAGTTCTCCGTGAAGCACGAGCAGAACCTCGACTGCGGCGGCGGCTACGTCAAGCTCCTGGGCGGCGACGTCGACCAGAAGAAGTTAGGCGGGGAGACCCCCTACAGGTTCATCCTCGTCACCATTATTTGTTCCTGTATAACCCATCTCCGATCGGTCGGTTGGTTTGATCATGCATACCTTGCCGGCCATTGCAGCATCATGTTTGGGCCGGATATCTGCGGGTACGCCACCAAGAAGGTGCACGCCATACTCACCAAGAACGGCAAGAACAACCTGATCAAGAAGGAGGTGCCCTGCGAGACGGACCAGCTGACGCACGTGTACACACTGATCCTCCGCCCTGATGCCACGTACAGCATCCTCATCGACAACGTCGAGAAGCAATCTGGCAGCGTGTATGATGACTGGGACATTCTGCCCGCAAAGAAGAAGAGGGATCCTGACGCCAAGAAGGTGAGGTTCAGCGATTACTGTTGCGCGTAGCCATGGTTGCTCTGTTTTTTGTGACAGAGGTGATAATGTGATGGTTGCAGCCGGAAGACTGGGAGGACAACGAGTACATTCCTGATCCTGAGGACAAGAAGCCAGAGGTAGATCTCCCTTTACTGTTGCACAGTTTATATGATGACGATGTTATCGTATGAGAATAATTTCTGACCAATTCATAACATAATCAAAGTCTACCATTACAATATGAACTGTTGTTTGTCTTGAAGATTTACCTTGGTAGCTCCTTTTCTGAGACACATAGTTCTTTGCAGGGTTATGATGACATTCCCAAGGAACTTACTGATCCTGATGCAACGAAGGTGTGCTTATTTCTCCATTCTTGGAACACTACTCAGTGCTGTGTTGCCTCCAGCATGTGAAATTTCTCACGTTGATTAATACATATGGCAGCCTGAGGACTGGGATGAGGAGGAAGATGGTGAATGGACGGCTCCAACCATTCCAAACCCCGAGTACAAGGGACCATGGACGCAAAAGGTATTACCAGGATAGTAAGACTAAATAGTTAATTGGTCTAGACAAGCCGCAATGTGCATTGCGTTCTGACAACAGACTTGTGTGTACTCAGAAAATCAAGAACCCGAACTACAAGGGCAAATGGAAGGCACCTTTGATCGACAACCCAGGTAACCTGAGCTTACCTAGCTACTGCTACACTACTGCTGCCAATCTATCTTTTCTGTTCAACTAAAATTCTGTCAACCATCAAAGCTCATACAAATTTCTTCTGTATTTGTGCAGAGTACAAAGATGATCCTTACATCTACGCTTTTGACAGCTTGAAGCACATCGGCATTGAGTTGTGGCAGGTTAGTGCTAACATAAAATTCGGTGACGCATTGTGACATTTTCTGAAATTATTGTTGCAACTATGTTATATTGATTTCTTTGTTGACAAACACTAGGTTAAATCGGGAACTCTGTTCGACAACATCCTGATCACGGATGACCCCGAGTATGCAAAGAAGTTTGCAGAGGAGACCTGGGGCAAGCATAAAGATGTATGCCGTCTCATCATCAGCATTTTCCGTTTTGTTTCGTTTTTAACGGTCTGGCTGCAAAGAACTAAGACATGACTTTTCTTTTGCAGGCTGAGAAGACCGCCTTTGAGGAGGCCGAGAAGAAGAGGCTTGAGGAGGTATGCAAACATCTTCTCCTCAACATCAGACTTGCATTTTGTGACCTACGGGTAATTCAGTACTAACTAGTCAACGTTTCCTCGTCGGCAGGAATCCGCAAACTCAAAGGATGAAGAAAACGATGACACGGCAGATGTAAGCTCCGAATTTAATTACATGTCAATGTTTGCTTAGAGACTGAGGTCTCATCTTAACTCAAAACTTGACTACGGCAGGAGGAGGAAGACGATGGTGCAGATGTCAAAGCGGCCAGCGCTGAGGAGACTAAGGATGACTCAGCTGACGAGAAGCCGCAGCAGGCGTCGAGCGAGGAGAAGGCGGAGGTAGTTAGCAAGGATGCTTCCGAGAAGAAGGACGAACTCTAGACAATGGGATGTTTGGAGAGTTAATTAGCCACTCACTGAGGCTGTATTCAAAATTTTCTTCTAGGAAGAGCTTTCCCATTCATTAGAAGAACATTCTTTCTGAAAGAGTGAAAGAAGTAATGCGATCTCGATTGGCTCTTGTAGTTGGTTATATTTTTTTCTCAATGATGAAAAGAATGTACTACTTCCGATCGGAAATAACTGTCAGGAACTTAGTACAAACTTTATAATAAACCTAGTACAAAATTGTCGACACTTATTTCCGATCGAGGGAGTAGCATACTGATCCATCTCGGCACGTGACCATGCATTGCTAAATATACTCCACCATCCCAAATTAGCTGACTTAACTTTATATCTAAATACATACATATGTATTTAAATAAGTTGGGACAACGAATTTTAGACAGAAAGATTATAGTAATGGATAATGCAAACTAAATTTAAAGAGACTATTCACACCATTCTCGCTCTTAAGAGAAGGCACATCATATAAAGAAAACAATAGATATAACTTGTATAATGCATTATCTTTTATTCTCATCCTTAGAAATTAGGGATTTCTATTTTCGTGCCTTCGGGTCCTTAGTTGTGCTCAGTTTTCCCCAACCGCTTAGTTTTTCCTCAGTTTTGCCCAAGGCCTTGTCTGAAACCCTCACAAGGAGCTCGGACGGGAGGAATCCCGTTTAGTTGACCGTTGGTTGGTGCTGGCAAGTGGGGCCGCTGTTGGTGTCCCGCAGTGGACACGTCTCCACTTATCCAGATTATCGTGGGACCCACAACTTGTCCACGTTAGCGCACCGGACCCACAGCTTACCCAGGTGACCGTTACAAAATGGGAGCCCGAGCCAGCCCCGCGCCCGTGCCCGTGCCATTGCTTCCTCTTTCTTTCCCCGCGCCCCATTGTTCTTCTTCTCCGCCAGCGGCAGCCCTTCTCCGACATGTGGGTGATGTCTAGTTTCTCTTCGACCTCCCGTTCTTTATGGCCGCAGTATGGACCCGTGCCTTTGACAAGATGCCCTGACTGCCCACGCCAGGAGCCTCTGAAGCGGTCGATCTGTAAGACGGACGGCAACGGCAACCGTGGACGTGAGTTCCTTGCATGCGAGAGCTTGCCATATAGAGAGGGGGATAAGGTTAGATCTCGCTCTAATTGCTCTGTTTTCTCTCGATTTTCTTGTTATTCCCTCGAATTTGGGATTTAGGGTTCACGTTGTTGTTTTCAGATCCTGAAGAAATACAGATATTTTGAGTGAATCGATGTGTACGTTCAGAGGCTTAAATTGCAGGAATCAATTGGCGCTATTGGGGAGCGCAATTTGGGAGGGGGGACTTGCTGTAGAGAATGCGGTGGAGAGAGGAGCCGTTCCGATTATGCCTAATGCTCCCAATGCAGAACTGGTGAAAGTGAAGGGAGAACTGAAGAAAATGAACAAGCAGTTAAAGCAGCTGATCGAGTTGAAGAAGCAAGCTAATCTGATGGCTGGTTATTTTTTTATTGTATAATTGCGATCAGATTCTTATCATTGCTCATTAGGTGCTAGAAGTTGTTACAAGGGATCCCTTGTTACAAATCTATTATTCAGTTACATGTACTTGTAGTTGTTTTCAAAGTTAGTGTGTGCATTCACCGAAATTACCAAAAAAAAAGTGTTAGGGAATATAGGAATGCTAAAGATAGTTGATAATTGTTAGAGGGGTGACAAATAATGCATTCACCGAAATCCCACAAATATGTATGTCTCATGTTTATACCAAAATTATACCACTTTTGGGACGTTTCAAATAACCAAAACTATATCCCAAACTATATTCCCTAAAAGAAAAGGAATGCTAAAGAAAGTTGATAATTGTTAGAGGGGTGATAAATAATCCATTCACCGAAATCCCCCAAATATGCCAAATATGTATGTCTCATGTTTCTACCAAAATTATACCACTTTTGGGCCGTTTTTCAAATTACCAAAACTATATTCCCTAAAAGA
This sequence comes from Dactylis glomerata, assembly GCA_007115705.1. Lineage (NCBI taxonomy): Eukaryota > Viridiplantae > Streptophyta > Magnoliopsida > Poales > Poaceae > Dactylis > Dactylis glomerata. The sequence continues at coordinate 2,267,884 of QXEO01000906.1, read as the reverse complement.
AAAGGAATGCTAAAGATAGTTGATAATTGTTAGAGGGGTGATAAATAATCCATTCACCGAAATCCCCCAAATATGCCAAATATGTATGTCTCATGTTTCTACCAAAATTATACCACTTTTGGGCCATTTCAAATTACCAAAACTATATTCCCTAAAAGAAAAGGAATGCTAAAGATAGTTGATAATTGTTAGAGGGGTGATAAATAATCCATTCACTGAAATCCCCCAAATATGCTAAATATGTATGTCTCATATTTCTACCAAAATTATACCACTTTTGGGCCGTTTCAAATTACCAAAACTATATTCCCTAAAAGAAAAGGAATGCTAAAGATAGTTGATAATTGTTAGAGGGGTGATAAATAATCCATTCACCGAAATCCCTCAAATATGTATGCCTCATGTTTATACCAAAATTATACCACAAACTATATTCCAAACTATATTCCCTAAAAGAAAAGGAATGCTAAAGAGAGTTGATAATTGTTAGAGGGGTGACAAATAATGCATTCACCAAAATCCGCAAATATGTATGTCTCTTGTTTACACCAAAATTATACCACTTTTTAGTTTAACATTTTTAGATCGTGGAAAACAATGCATAAATAGAGGGAATATAGTTACGTGGCAAACTCGTTATTGCACATAAATAGAGGGGTGGCACTGTCCACCGACAGAGAGAGAGAGGGGTGGCCACGAAGAGAGAGAGAGGGGTGGCCACGAAGAGACGGAGAGGGGTATACTGCCCGTTAGATCAGTGGATCAACGGTTGGTGGAGTCGATCCGTGTGACAATGGCTCAACCAATCAGGATAAGTTTGGGCTTCTGTGAGCATTTGTGACAGTACTTGAGGGCAAAACTGAGTAGTACTAAGAAACCAAGGGCACGTAAATAGTAAATAGACTAAGGGATTCAAACAAAAGAATTACAAAATGAAAAATGCATGTTTTGTACAATATAATTCATATTGGGCTACATCAAATTATTTGCAATTCAAATATACACGAGTGTGATAATTATGGCCTCATTTAGACAAACTATGTTTTGGGGAAGATGTTTTGCGAAGGGGTTTGAGTGGAAAACCATGCATCTTCATAGCTACTAGTGATTCTGAGAAGTGGCAATTTGTGATAAAACTTGATTTATCTATGTTTGTTAAGGTTTCCTAGGTGGCAGGTTGCGTAGGAAGACTCCATGAGTAGGTGCCACTATGTTTTTATTTTTTTTGGATTTTTTTGCGCATGAAATGACTCAATTAGCTATGTAAATCTCATTTGTTGACTCTCTGTTGACCAGCTACTTGAGGGTAGAACTGAGTATATTGCACTTGCCAGTCTAAGTACTCGAGGGGAAAACCGAGTATAGATAAATTTTTTGTATAAGGCCCGAGGTTAGAACTGAGTACACCAAACGTCCCAGGGTTAGCCTCGTGTCGCGGTGCACGCTGCAGCCGTGCATAGTGGACGCATGTTGCGGTACACGCCACCTTTGTTTTTATAGAGCCCCTCTTTCTCTCCCTCGACGCTCGCCCACTCTCTCATTCTCACTGCAACCGCCTCTCCTGTCCCATCATCTTCTCCACTTCGCGTAGAAAAAACCCCGAAGAAAAAACCCCGACGATGGAGAAGAATGAGATGCCCATTGTCGGCGCTTCCGACGTAGCCGCCGGTGCATCAGCTGCCGGCGCATCGGCCGCCGCCCCCGTCCAGGCCCCCGTCGCTACTTCCAACGTAGCCGCCGGCGCATCGGCCGCCGCCCCCGTCCAGGCCCCCGTCGCTGCTTCCGACGTAGCCGCCAGCGCATCAGCCGCCGGCGCATCGGCCGCCGCCCCCGTCGATTGGGACCCGTACGAACCAGTGCCATACGTCGCGCCGGAGAACCCCTACGACACCAGCATCGTCAACGACGAGTCAGATGTAACCCTTTGTTCCCTTGTTCTTATCCCATTTCAATCCTTTTGTGTTAGATCTTGCGTTATTAGGGTTCATCTGTTCCTAGTTCAATCCTTTTGTGTTAGATCTTGCGTTATTAGGGTTCGTCTGTTCCTAGTTCTATCCTTTTGTGTTAGATCTTGCATTATTAGGGTTCGTCTGTTCCTAGTTCAATCCTTTTATGTTAGATCTTGCATTATTAGGGTTCGTATATTCCTAGTTCTAGATCTTGTGTTATTAGTGTTTGTGATTTGCTTTTGTTTAAGATTCGGTTAACTTATGTGAGTAATCAATCCCATCCGGTTAATTTGTGCCAATGATGATGAATATTTAGGCACAAATTGATTTAGGGTTTGGTCTGTGAACAATTGGTGTGTACAAATTTGTTGTGCATGATCTTTGGTTCACTGACTCAAATCCTGGATATAAGTGTGTCCAATGTAACTGAGGCTACCTCTTTTTTTCGTGCCCATATTATCATGCATGATCTTTTGTTCACTCTCTGTTCTATCATCGCTGCAATTGACTCCGTGTTTTTCGATCTTTGGTGCTACATGACAGGTGCAGAGTAGCGACGTCGACAGCGACGACGAGTCCTTCCACACCAAGACTCGTCACGTCCTCAGGAGGCTGCAGTCCGGCCATTACGATGGCCACTTTGCTCAAGGCATTTACAGGTGCCCCTTCTGCAACAGGAGGCTCTGCGCCACCGACTTCAACTGCCTGGTGAACCATGCTGAATCCATTGGCAGAGTCATTGGCGGCGCTAGAGTTGGAACGACCGTGAACGTGCATGCGTTCATGGCCAAACACAAAGCACTTGGGATTTACCTGCGCAGTCTCCAAGCTTAAATTCATGTAAAATGTAGCTTATGTTGGATCTATCGGTAGTACTGTTGGATCTATGTTGGCTGCTGTATGTAGCTTATCGTATATTTTCTCTGGATTTGTACCCTAGATTTCCTACTCCCTCCGATCCATGTTACTCTTCGCTAATGTGGTTGTATCTAAACACATTTTAGTGGTAGATACATCTGTATTAGTGAAGAGTAATATGGATCGGAGGGAGTACCTGATTGGGTAAAAACGAAGGCATAAAGAAATGAATGGCGTTAAAAAACAGAAGGAGAAGCTGCTCTAGATTTGCTACCAATTTGGGCAATCAAGAATGAATGAGATCGAGCTAGAGAGAGGAAAAAGGTGCATTGAAAACTGCTAATCTGGGCAAAAGAGACAGAAACCACTCGTGCCCACGTCCCGGACCCACACGACTCCACACGCTACGGCCCCAGCTCCGCTCGTATGACCAAACACGGTCTCGTCCTGTCCCACGTGGTCCCTTTCTACCAGCCCCATGATGGCGTGGTGATGATGATGTGGAAGCTTCTTCTTCAATCTCGGCAACGGCGACAAAAAACTTCTGTTGCCAAGTTGATGTGGGAATGTGTAGTAAATGACCGGCTAGTTGGAAACCCCAAGAGAAGGTTTGATAAATATAGCAGCAAGTTTTCCCTCAGTTATGAAACCAAGGTAGTCAATCCAGTAGGAAAAAGCCAATACGACTGAAGGTGATGCCCACTAGCTGCGTGACACTCTAACAAGGGCACCGTTAATGATATCTTGTTAGCACGTCTTCAACCAGTAGCAACGTGGAATCTGCACACAACACAACCAAATACTTTGTTCCCAACTTACGATGAGGTTGTCAATCTCACCGGTTTGCTTGAAACAAAGGGTATGAGCGTATCGAGTGAAAAGTAATAGTAGAATGCGAGTAAAGTAAACAGTGCGAGTAAACTAAACAGATGATAGCAATATAAAGGAAATAGGACCGAGGTCCACAGTTCACTAGTGGTGTCTCTCCATAAGATAAAATAACACATGCTGGGTAAACAAATTACAGTTGGGTAATTGATAGAATAAAGACAACGTGATATGTCGAGAGGATCACTATGAGATTTACTCTGGGCATTACAACAAGATACATAGACCACCATCCAACTACATCTATGACTAATAATCCACTTGTGGCGAATCAATCCGAGAACTTCACAAGTATTAAGTTGCGAATAATAGATAATTGCATTAAGCAAAGTGTGTAATGTAAACAAAGCATATGCCCTTGAGCATATGAATGCTATTTTCCCCCTAGTAGCAACATCACATCTACAACCTTAGAGGTTTCTGTCACTCCCCCAGATTAAATAGAGGCATGAACCCACTATCGAGCATAAATACCCCCTCTTGGAGTCACTAGCAACTACTCGGCCAAGATAGCTACTAACAACGGAGAGCATGCAAGATCATAAATAACATAGAGATAACATAAGATAAAATTCAGTACATCAACTCAATCATAACACCAATATTCATCGGATCCCAACAAACACAACATGTAGAATTACATAAAGGTAGTCTCGATCATGTAAAGCAGCTCACGAGACCTAAACATGAAGCACATGGTGGAGAAGACAACCATCTAGCTACTGCTATGGACCCATAGTCCAAGGTAGACTACTCACTCATTGCGCCGGAGGCAAGCATGGCGATGAAGAAGACCTCCGGTGGCGATTCCCCTCTCCGGCAGGGTGCCGGGAAGAGCTTCTGGAACCTCCCGATCTTCAGGTCGACGGCGGCGGCGGATCGCGATGTATTCTGGAAAATTGATCGGGTCTTTAGGTTTTTCCCGTCGAGGGGTCTTTATAGGCGAAGGGGCGGCGTCAAAAGTGGGCCAAGGTGGCCTCACCACCAGGGGCGCGAGCCAGCCCTGGGGCGCGCCGCCCTGTGGTGTGGCCGCCCTGTGGCCCCTCTCTGTCTCCTCTTTTGTCCTGGTTTTGTCAACAGATCTGCCATAGGGGTAGGGATATGGCGGTTTGTGGAAGGGGGTGAACACGGAGGAGCGATCCAGGACGGTGGTAGCACGAGTTTACCCAGCTTTGGATCCCGCAACGGTGGCGAGACCCTACGTGCTGCTATAATTCACTATAAGGCAACAAGTGCTCGGTTACAATGATGAGGTTGGCTGTTTCGCTATGCGATTGGCCGTAAGCTTAGTCTGATGCCCTCTTGCCTCAAGAGCTGCTCCACGCCGGGCTTATAAAGGCGCCTGGCGTGGGCTACACGTTGGTACCGGAGCGGATACAACTTGGAGTCCTAGACTAAGTCCTATGCGTGTGTTACAAGGTCACCCGCCATGGGCCGCCATGCGGATCCGCCATAAGCTCGCCGCCAATAGCCCGCCATAGGCCTATCTCCGGATCCGCCATAAGCGCCTGCGTCTGGTACCGCCATGCCAACTTCAGCAACTGGGCCGCCCGGTATGGCGAATCCGCCATACCACCCCTGATGGGCCACCCTGGCTTGCTGATTTAGGACTACGTCGCTGGTATACCTATTTGGTATATCCCCAACAGTAGCCCCCAGGGAACTTCAAGATCACCATCTTCATCCGCCATGCTTGTCCTTGATAAGTCATTTCCGCCATAGCTCTTCTTCACTGGGATGGCGGTTATCTTGAGATTCCTTTTTCCATCTATCAATCCGCCGTAAACAGCGGATCAAGCGACGTAGTTATCTTTGCGAGATTTTCGGAATCCGATGGATCATACCGTTGAAATCCGCCGTAAATTTCGGCACATAGTTCCTTCTAGGGTAAGAATCACAAAGTTACTTTTTTACCCTTGGACACGTGTCGCCAAATTAGGGTTTCTGCGATCGGGACGAGCGGTGGTGATGGCGGGCACGAATCTCGAGGTCCGGGGTCTATATATACCCCGGCCTCTCACCCCCGGCCGGTCACCCCTTCATTCTCCCCGTCGCTCTTTCTCTCTGCAGCGCCACCACGAGAGCTTCGCGATCTCCGACGAGCCGCCGCGGAAGACCTCGCCGCCGGTAGCATTTTTCGCCGGACCACTTCGCTCAAGTCATGGATTCCGGATCACCAGCCCGCCACTATTCCGATGCTGAGGAGGAAGACTCTCCTCTGCAACAATCAGTCCAGGGAGATCATTCTGGGATGGCGGATTTGGACCCAGAAGACAATATGTCTGAAGCTGAGGAGGAGATGGCGGGTGCAAACCCAGATGATCCCACTGCGGATGGCGAAGCTGAGGAGGAGG